>CAUYUJ010014822.1:305854-374524 GCA_963575745.1 Prorocentrum cordatum | reverse complement strand
TTCTGAAAGGGTTTGAACTGTCAACTCCGCTGCTCGCGCAATCGCCCCGCCCGCCCACCCGCAACCTGGATTGCAACGCCCGTGTGGTAGCGATTGCAATGAGTGCTTGGCGTTGGCTGGTGCATCTCTGCGGCCGCGCTGGTCTGCGCATGCTCGCGCGCGCAGCGGCCAGCTAGCTCGGCGCGACCGACGCGGCCGCGGTGACGCTGACCGCTGGACACTCCCCAGCAGGCCCTTCAGCGCGAGTCGGCGACTTGGGAGGGCACAGTATCACGGCAATATCGATAACGGCAGGCACGATGATGATAGTAGCGATGGCGGTGGCGATGTTGGCGATGACGCCAGCAGGGCCAATGACGGCACCGATGCTGATCAGGCCAAACGCGATGACGCTGTCCTCGCGTCGGTGATGAAGTTTTCGGAAAAACTTAGACGCACGCGCGCGGCCGGCGCGCGCGAGTGGACCGCGTGAACTATGTGGCAAGGGTCTTGCCTCTCCAGCACGCGCGCAAGAGCGTTCGAATGACTTCGACATGCCGCGCTAGAAGCCCGCTTAGGTCGAATGTGACGAGCATGTTGAACACCTTTGGCGTTCCTACGAATTTGGCGCGCACAATGGAAACTGATGTTGCGAACCAATTCTGATTTCGGGGCACTGGATGTTCCAACCTTTACGAAACCGGAACTTGTGTACAGATTCCGGCACGCGCGCGCGACAGCGCGCACGCGTGCACTTCGTCATGCTCTCTGCCAGGGGATCCCGCCACAGCACGCGCGCAAAGGCGTTCGAACGATTTCGACATGCGCGCGCGAGAAACGTTTGGTAGCATTTGATGCGCATGTTGAAAACCAACGGCTTTTTCACAAAAGCTCAAAAGCGCGAGCGCATCCTTTTTGAAAGCTCCAGCTGCGCAGCCATTGGTGTCTGTATGTTTTCGGGGCACTCGATTTTGACACCCTTACGAAAATTAAGCAGCTTTTGAACAAAATCGGCATACGCGAGCGATGACGCGCGCGTGCGCATGTCGTCCCACGGTTTGCAAGACAGTCTGGACAACTAATGAGTTGTGATCGACGGGTGTGCGCGCGCAACTTTGTTTGCAGCGGATGAAAGGGGAGCAATGAGGAACTGCCTGGGACCGTGCGCGTTCAGATTTCGTAGAAAAGAGAATGGTGCAAAGTCGTATGTAAATTGGATACGGGAAGGCGGCTCGTTAAATCCAGGGGGCGGGGAGTTGATCCTAATACTCTTTTAGAATGAATGACGTTCGATTGCAACCTATCTTGTGCAATACGTGGTGTGCACTCTATATAGCACAATATTTGTGAAACAAGCAATGTGACGCAACACAGCTAGGGCAATGTATACTGTGCAGTCTATGTTGTGCAATCTGCGGTGTACGTCACGTTGCGCAAAAGTGGCTGTGCAACGTACGTTGTGCAATTCATTTTGTGCAACACGTGTGGTGCAATCTGTGTGGTGCAATGGATGTTGCGCAGAGCAACGCAACGCAAAGCAATGCAACGCAAAGCAAAGCGAGGCAGGGCAACTCAAAGCAGCGCAACACAATGCGAAACACTGAAGAGCAATACAACATATTGGAAACATATGCAGTGCAGCGGCGACGGGCGGCAGCGACGGGCGGCGACGGCGACAACAAGCGCCGCGACCGACAACAGGGCACACGCGACGTGCAGCGACGGACGGTGGCGAGAGCGACAACAAACGTGGCGACCGACAATCAGGCCCAGACGACGGGCGGCGACGGATAGCGGCGACGGGCGGCGACGGCGACAACAAGTGCGGCGACCGACAACCAGGCCCAGACGACGGACGGCGACGAGGCAACGACTGGGCGGCGACGGCGACAACATAACCGCCAGACCGACAACAAGGGCCAGATCCTTAGGAAAGAAACTTGAACACCTAAGTGCAAACAATCTTTGGGAAATCAGTATATATGTATAAGTATATAGAGGTGTGCAAAAACAACTAGATAGCCGATTGAGTATGCAAGATCAGCCACTTTCAATGCGTCGCGCCTCCCAGGAACCCGCAAGTGAATCAATCTGCCGTCCAAATCAGATCAAGCGAGCTTTCTTCTTCGAGCACAAAAATTGGTACGCAGCAGCAGGCAATGCCCAAGTGGGTTTACAGGAAGGGCGGGGGTAAGGAGGAATGGGGCAGCAGGAGTGTGGACGCCGCAGAAAAAAATGAGGTTGACGCTCGACTTGTTTTATGACCGCATGACTTGCTTCCCTTAAAGCATCACGTGGGAAGCGATGGGAAGTTGGGTAGCAACGGGAGGCTGGAGGAACTTGGAGGAGAGAGGGGACGGAGAAGGAGCAAACAGGGAGAGGATGCATCTGGGAAGATGGAGGGGTAAGATAGGAACCAGATGATGAACAATAAGGACGAATAAGGAGCATAAAGAGGATAGGCAGAGCAGGACAGCAAGACAAGTGAAGGCTGCCTGCTGGCTGAACGGTCCTACGGTGGGTCCGTGTCGCGTCGACCCCGGGGTGGGTTCTCGACACCGCGGGGCTCGTTCAGCCTTTAACGATCGAAACGTTAGGATCGTTCAGCATCGACCGATTCTGGTCCGCCGGCAGCGTTCAACGTTGAACGCCGGCGGCGGGGTCG
Organism: Prorocentrum cordatum; assembly: GCA_963575745.1. Classification (NCBI taxonomy): domain Eukaryota; class Dinophyceae; order Prorocentrales; family Prorocentraceae; genus Prorocentrum; species Prorocentrum cordatum. The sequence continues at coordinate 371,880 of CAUYUJ010014822.1, read as the reverse complement.
TCGCTGGTCGACATGACGCGAACCTGCCGTACTCACAGACGGGCAGGTGCCTCCGAAAGAGGCGCTCATGCCATTCCATACCCCTGGGAGAGAGGATAGGGGCCCGAAGGTCCTGCGGGAAAACAGGTGTCGGATACAATCATCGTGCTTCCACAACGACATCTGAATGAGAAACTTATGGCCCCAAATCGCGCCTGGGTGCACGAGGAGCTCTGCAGCAACAGCCACCGAGTGACCCAAGGAACAGCGAGCCCCTTTCGAACCCGAGTTGCTTCGAATTTTGGCGTCTTGGCTGGACTTTGGAGTCCCGAGACTGTGCGGTAACAGACCGTGCGGTGACCTCGAAATCCCTCAAGACCTCACCGCACGGTCAGTCACCGCACGGTATTGGAACCCTGGAGGCCCCTGTCGCCCGAGACGTCCTCGGAGAGGAACCCGAGTCCCAAAACCGTGCGGTGACCCCGAATCCCCACTGACTCACCACACGGTGCGGTTACCACCCAGTTTGGGGGCCCCCGATGGACGCTGCTCAGGCTTTCCGGGCAATGCTCCCGGGGGGCCCACCACCAGGGAGGAGGGTCGCCTCCTCCTCCTCCTCGAGTAGGCAGGCCCCCTCAGGGCCACCCAAACCAACCCCCTCCTCCTCCGCCTCCTCCTCCTCCTCCTCCTCCTCCTTCTCCCCCTCCTCCCCCTCCTCCTCCTCCTCCTCCTTCTCCTCCTCTTCTTCCTCCTCCTCCTCCTCCTCAGGCCCCCCTCAGGGGCCACCCAGAACCTCGCAGCACGCCCCAAACTCGTCCAGCACGTCTTCGATCCTCGGCCCTCGGACCTCGATCCTAGGGAGGAGCCGACGACCCCCCTGGTGGTGGCACCCCCGCTGACTCTGCCTGGGCCTCCCCCCGGGCCGACATTTCATCCCGAGTCGTGCTTCTGCCCAGGGCCAAGGCCGAGGGCGGCGAGAAACTTCAGGACCCCCGTCTATGACATTGACGGGGCAACGAAGCTGAAGCCACAACTTCGTGCCTTCAGTAAAGCAAACGTTGAGAGTAGTTACATTCATGTGTGTTGACTTTTGTGATTTCTTGCGCTGCTGACTTAGAGGAACAAAGCATGCATGAGCATAAGCTTTCGGATGTCCGCGAGGTTTTCTTGGATCGGCGCTGGATCCCCCTCCCCCCCTGGCGCGCGGAGCTCGACAGGGGCGGCGCCGAAGGAGCCGCCAGGGGGACCCAGTGCAGATTGAAGAAACCCGAACGAAGCTCGGAAGGTTCATGTTCATGCCTAGTTTCTTCTTCGAATATCTTGCCCTTCAGACTGTTTCTGCCTTCGATGGCCGCGCTTCCTTATGCTGAAGGCCTTTTTTTTTGACCACGCGCTAGAGTGACCCTAATGCAAGAGTGACCTTTCTGTCGTTTGCGGCTTCAGGGGACCGCCAGGGGTCCAAACCCAGGAACGAAAGCCAGTGCTGGGGGGACCCGTGTGGGACCACAACAAAGGTCACTCTGGCGAAGTGTCACTCGGCGGCGAGCGAGGGGGGGAAGTGACAAGGAGAAGGCCTTCTCAGAAAGCGGCGGGGCTTCTCAGAAGCCCTCTGGTCCCTCTGGTCTTCTCTGCGTCTCTGAGGGAGGCATATAAAACTTCTCAGAAGGCCAAGGGGCTTCCAAGCCTTCTGAGAAGGCCCGCCTCTTCTCACTTCCCCCCGGGGCTTGCCGCAGAGTGAAGCCGACCCCACCCGCGCCGCGCCATTTCGAATCGCCTGCGGCCACCAGTACAGGTCCGCAGGTCAAGAACAGGCGGGGCCCTCCGCTCCACGGCACAACGGCCTCGGTGGAATCGGGTGGCCAACGGTTCCTTCGGCGCTGCCAGGCAGGCGTCCTGGGTACGTGTGGCCGCCGACGCCTTCTTCGACGACGACGGCGGCGTCAGACGCCGACGACGACTTCGTCGACGACGCCGACGGCGCCCAGCGCGACGACGAACGCCGCCGAAGGTCGCCGACGATGTCGGCGACGATGTCGTCGAAGACGCCGACGACGACGCCTCCGAGGACGCCAGCAAGGAGCCGGCTATCCCAGACATCCTGTGTCTTGATTTTCCCTAACAGCGTTTCGCTAGAGGGGTTCTCGGAGCTTTGTTTGAAAGGAGTCTCACGGGGTGCACGGGGCGCCCGAGCCTGCCCGTTACGAAAAGCGGCCTGGCAGCCGTCTCGCCTGAGACATTTCTGGTGGACCCCAAAGAGAGTCCTGCTGAAAAGGGGGTGGCGCAATAGGTTTGGGGCAATTGGATTGCAAATGTACTGCGCCAGAGAATTCTATTGCATTGTATTGCAACTCATGTATTGTACGCGGCAATCCAGCAATACATGTGCCCGCCCCAAATCCACTGCAACCCACAACATGGACCCCTTTTGGGTCAACCAGAGACGCCCCCACGGTCCAAGAAGAAAACGTACTCTCGCCTGAAGCCGGCTACAATTTTATCTGGAAGGCCGCGATCCGTGGTGAAAAGCAAGAGAGTGCACATGGCCACGCTCTCAACCCTGATCTCTACAGCCGACCTCGTGCTCCTCGAGCCGCCTCTTCACCTCAGCTGCGATCAGGGTGCTTTCCCGCGGTAATGTTTAACGTGTGGTCCTCGGAGGCCTCAACCCTTTCACAAGGGCCGTTTGTGCATCCCGACGCTTTTTTTCGACGCCCCAGGATCCCAGAGAGTGCCCCCCGCGGTCGAAAAATTGGCAAGACCGCCGCCCTGATCTTTTCCATACGTTATAGGTCTGGGTCCTTCATCCGTGTTCGAACCAATACAGGCCTCGGAAAAAATGAACACTCATGCCACATTCATCTGTGAACGCCTCCCCCTCCCCCCAGTGTTCGAAGCTGGCGGTGGGTCTGATGAGTTGCACCTCGACCGCAGTCTCCCCCGCGCGTGCCAACTTTGAGTTTGGGGGGCAGGGGGGTGTTCACAAATTGTTTCCCTCTACGGTGTGGGCGTTGGTTAAGGAATGTGCCCAGGATCGAACGTTGGTAGAACTGGGTTTAATGGAACCTGGTTTAGTGTTCTGTACCGGGGGCGCCCCCCCGTCCCATTTCCACTAACCGGAACTGCCGTCACCCGAAAAAATACCAGCTATGGCAAACCTGGTTTAGTGATTCTGGCCAATTCCGAAGGCTCCGGGGCCCTACCACTAACCGGGTCCCCTTACCCGGGGTCCTGGCCATACCCGACAGGAGGCTTCAGCCCCTGGAGGATTCCTCCTCTGATGAGGGCGGCGGTGATATTCATGGCCAAGCTTCGAGTGGAGCTCCTCCGGCCTCCAGCCCCTGGATTCCTGAGTGTTCCTTATACAATGCCCCCACCGTGCCGTGACTCGGGTCTCCGGCGGCCGCTCGGGACGATCTGGGCACCCCCGGCACGCTCTCGGCGCTGGCGGTCGTTGGCGAGCCCCCGCGGGCGCGGCGGCGGCTCGCGCGCGCGCGGCGCGGCGGTGGGGGCTCGGGCGTCTGCTCAGGGCCCGCCGCTGCCAGAGCCGCCGTCCTTCTTCTTCTCCTTCTGGGCGGCGCCGAAGAGCAAGGCGGGGGTTTACCCACATCCACCGCCCGGGAACCGACGCCCTGGTGCCCCAGCGGGCGGTGGATATGGATACATTTCGGCCCCTGGGGGCCCGAATATGTCCATATCCACCGCCTGCCGAGGCTCCGAAAACTGACCCTCCAGGCGGTGGATATGGATAAATTCCCGCCTCGGACGATTATGGGCCAGGCATGAGGTGTGAGGCTGGAACGTCGTTTATCAGAACGGGACCGAGAATTACTCTGCCATCATGACAAATGGGGGGGATGCTTATCCGAGCGGAGGAAATGCTACTCCGCCCACTCCGCCAGTCAGCAGTCATCATCTTGTATCCAAACCACACCATACTTTTGTCGCGGCGATGATGGCGTCGAAACTTCCAGGAAGTCTTCGCAACCTGGCATCCGCGACCTCGCGGTCTGGCTTCGGGGCGCGCTCCCGCGAATACGCGGTCGTACGGATGCGTTCCGCGCGGGGCATCCCGTGAAAACACACGCCCCCGATCGGCGGGTCGCGACCCAAAAGGCCCAGCCCGCGAGGCCGCAGATACGGAAAAGTGCTTTTGGCCCACGCGCTGTTTAGGAGGCAACTTCTGGGAGGTCTTCGTTGCGAGGCGGGGATTTATCCATATCCACCGCCTGGGAACCGACGCCCTGGTGCGCCAGCGAGCGGTGGATATGGATACATTTCGGCCCCTGGGGGCCCGAATATGTCCATATCCACCGCCTGCCGAGGCTCCGAAAACTGACCCTCCAGGCAGCGGTCATGTATACATTCCCGCCTCGGATTCGTAAGAGCGATGAGGGGCTAGATGGAGGGGCCATGGAGCCAGACCGGCTCAGACAAAAGCCCACGATTCCTGTAGGCCGGATCGGTCCGGACTGAGAAGGATGACGCGGAATTCTCGACTGGACTATGCACCCGAACGCTGGAGGGTCGCCATCTCTTCCTGAAGGCCGACGTTCGGGGATCGAGAGCCGATTCTGAGTGATCTCGGCCGCCTGGGGCGGCCGGGCGGACCTCCCTGGGCCAGCTCCTTCAAGAGACGGCCCCCCCGAGCCCCCCAGGACGCCCCACAAACTTCCCAGGATCGGGTCCTCGATCCTCCCTCCTTCTCGGCCGCAAGCGAGGGGGAGAAGGGAGAAGGGGAATGCCTTCTCAGATGGCGGCAGGGCTCCTCAGAAGCCCTCCGGCCTTCTGAGAATTGTTCGGCGTCGTCGGGTGAGGCCCAGAAACCTTCTCGGAAGGCCTGAGGACTCCTAAGCCTTCTGAGAAGGCCCGCTCCTCCTCACTTCCCATTTCCCCCCGGGCTCGCCGCCGACCTCCGCGGCCCTCGCCTTCTTGCAGGCGGTGTGGCGAGGCGTCGGGTACCGCACAGGCAGCCCCCGCAGGCACTCCTTGCTGGCCTCAACGGGCCCCCCGAGCAGTCCAGGACAGTCTCGACACCTTGTACTCGGGAGCGGCCCAGAGGGGGGCGTCCGAGAGGGGGGGGGGCGCAAATCATGGCCGGCGACGTGTGCGCGGCCCTGGGGCGGGGGGGGGGCGGGGACGTACTGAAAAAAGACTGAGAGCTGGGGAGATATCATGGCCCCCGCCATGAAATCCCCCCCTATGATGGGCCCGTCTTCCACCACCACCACCATAAGTTGGAGGGAGAGAGGGTCCTCCTCCTCCTCCTCCTCCTCCTCCTCCACCTCCTCCTCCTCCTCCTCCTCCTCCTCCCCATCCAACCTATGGTGGAAGTGGTGGGAAACACGCCCATCACCCTGGTCATCACCCCCCTCTTTGCCGCTCCCGGGACAACCACTGGAGGCGGCGCCTGGGCGCTGAGATCGCCCAAAGGCTCCTCGGGGAGCCCGTTGGAGGCCCGCCGGGGGCACATGCGGGGGCTGCCTCTGTGCGGCACCAGAAGCCTTAGGTCGGGCTGTCTCCCTACAGGGGGACTTGGGCGGAAAATTGAAAACAGTCAGAAGTAATTCAAAGATGCTCGAAAATTGTAAAACAAATTATCCCCATACTATTTTCTGTCTATTTTTGAAGATCCCTCCTGTAGAGGGACAGGCCCGACTTAACAGAAGCCTCACCAAGGTGGTGACTCCCCCCCGCAGGTGGTGACCCTCTTGGCACTGCCCGAGCCTTGTCCTCCTCCGCCTGGCGGGGTGCCGGGGGGCGGGCCATCCAGGGAGCAGGGAGGAAAGGGGGGGAGGAGGGGGGGGGGAGGGCTCGAGGTTCGAGGGCTGGCTGCATCCACGAGGGGAGAGAAGGATGCAGCAGACGCATACGACAAGAGATCAGGCAGCATGGAGGGCCGCCGCATCATGCAGGACTCGCTGGTCACGAGTGCCTCGCTGTCATGCCCCAGAACGCGATCCCACTATGGGCAGCCCGCATCCCCCCGCTGAAGACCGGGAACGGGGCTCCGAAACTCAAACGCAAAGTCCCCCCTCTGTCCAGGCGACGCTTGACCAGGCGCAGAAACATCAGTGTCTGAGAAATCGTATGGTAAGAAATCTTGGGGCACATTATTCGTCGATCTTCGAGGGCCCTCAGGTGCCCCACGGCGTCTGCGGGCCTCTGGGGCCATCGGGGAACAAGACATGTCCTTTGGGCACCTGCTGACAGGCCGATGTTTTCCTTGATGTGCCGACTGCACAGGGGAACAATCAAGCACGCAAGCGCTAAGCACACGTCGCGCAGCACAGAAGCGTCATCTGTAACGGGGAGCGTGCACATACATACTTACGCTGATACTGCAGATACTTTTCCGGGGGGATATGGAACATCGAACAGACCAACATCACATAGATCACTGGATCAATGGACATGCGGCAAACCAGCTTCAGTACGGCAGGACCTTGGACAGAAGAATATCCTTCAAGAACATGAGGCCCTCCGCCGGTCACACTGAAGAACATTCCTGGGCACCCTCCCCCAGGATGCACAAGAGCTCCCAACAAGCACGACGAACATCTGGGTAACCTCCTCGAACCCACCTCGATCTTTTTTACCTCGGCCCGACCGCACGTCGCCCATTGCGCTCTCCCAGATGCCAAGTGGCCTCAGACGGCCGCCTCCCCGTGGGCCACTCCCGCAGGCGCGGGCGCGCACGGGCCCGACGAACGCCGGGTGAGGCGGGAGCCTCGGGGTGCCGCCGGCACTGCTCTCTCTATAGGAGCACGTTGGCGGCGCGCACACGGGGGGGGGTATGGGGGGAGGAGGGAGGCTTCTCAGAAGGAGGCTGCTTCTTCAGGCGGCGCCGGCCTCACGTCTACAGCTGAGGCCCCGCGCCTCTTCAGGAGCAGGGTGCTTCTAAACGTCTTCGAGGGAGACTGCTTCTTCAAAGGCGCCGGCCTCACGCCTACAGACCAGGCCCGCGCCTCCGCAGGAGCAGGGTGCGTGTAAGAGGCCTTCCCCACTCCCCCTGCTCCCCTTCTGCGCGTGGCCGAGCCTGGAGAGCCGGGGGGCTCCACCCCTTCCCCCTCCCGCGCCCTCTCGGAGATGGGTGAAGAGCAGGGGGAAACGGAGGGGGCGGCAAGGGAACCGGAGGGGGAAACGGAGGGTGAGCAGAGACCGGGCATCGAGAAGGGGATCGGACGATCATGGGCCAAGCGACCATCGACGACGGCGACGGAGGCCCTCGAGGTGGCCCGGGATGAGAAACCGGCCCCGCGGAAAGGGTAGGGCAGGGCTGAACCTCAACGGTGCTTCTTTCGTTTCCGTTTTGTGTTCGTTCTCCCTCGTGTTGTCTTCAATCCGCCTTTGCACAGCAAAACGAAACCGAAACGAAAACGGCCCACGAGATCGCCAAAACACCGTTTAGGTCCAGCCCTGGGGTAGGTTTGCTCAGGGACCACGTCCTGGCGACTCAAGACGTCGGATCTCTGGGTCCAGGGCAGGAGGGTCCTGACCGTCCCGCGTGCTACTGAGTAGCCCTCCAGATCCATAGACTTAGCAAATAACAGATACTCGAAAAACACTCCCCTAAATGCTCAAGCATAGTCAAACAATAGTCCCCAGGCGATTTGTTTAAATAGATTTGAATATCCCTCCTGCAGAGGGACAGGTCCGACTTAACCATCGACCTACCTGGATTGCTTGAGCCTCGACTGGAATTTAGATTGCAAGACCTTGTTGCTACATGTTTAGCTCTCCTAGCAGGTCAAGGGGTCGCCCAGCTCCTGCCTGATGAGGCCCAGCGTCTCCCCGAGTCTTTGATCGCGGGCGCTTCCCCCATCCAGGTCGGGCCCAGGGGGGGGGGCGCCATTCGCGTTCACGTGCGCGCGCTGCCGACTGCTGACGCGTTTCTTCTGGTTCCCCATTGCCCAACATGTTCTATTCACACGTCATCAGCTGTCGCAGAAACCTTCGCATATTCGCCTTTAGGATATCTTTTGTCATCGAATGGTCGCCATATCTTCTTCAGTGCGCGAGCATGCTTGTTTAATACATGTGTGCTCAGACGCGCGCGCGCCACGGCGCCACGGCGCATCGGCGGCAATGCGCGACCACGTCGCCACATCGTCCGCGCATGGGCGCATTTGACCAGCGCCCCGACATGCGTTTCAACATCGCATGTATTCTGGCGTGCGCGCGCGAGGCGTCATGCGTCTTAGTCTACACCTTTTGTGTCATATCATTCGATGTAGTAGAAGCCTGACATGTATTGAACACGCCCCTGGACATGTATAAATGTAAGTATGTACATGTAAGCATATATGAAGATAGGCGTATACATAACAAGGAGTGTGAGAGCAACGGGCAGAGAGAGATAGAGAAAGAAAGAGAGGGAGGAACAGAGAGAGAGAGAGCTGGGAAGGAGAGAGAGAGAGAGAGAGAGAGAGAAAGAGAGAGAAAGAGAGAAAGAGAAAGAGAGAGAGACAAAGAGAGAGTGAAACAGACAACAGAGACAGAGATAGAGTCAACGGGAGAGGGAGAGAAAGATAGAGACAGAGAGATATAGAAAGAGAGAGAGAGAGATCTATAGAGAGAGAGAAAGAGACATAGAGAGAGAGAGACAGAGACAGAGAAAGAGAGAGAGGCCGCATACGAGGAGGGAGAGGAGGAGGCGGAGGAGGAGGAGGAGGAGGAATGCGCGAGGACGAGGGCGGATGAGGCCTTCTTGTCCCCGCCGTCGGCCCCCACTTCCGACAGCGCGGCCTGGATCTTGGCGTCGTTGACGTTCACCCCCGGGAGAGAGCCGAGCAGCTCCTGCACGAGCGCGGAGCCGCCGCCGACGTCGCCACCGCCCCCGTGCTTCCTCCCGCTGCGGTGGCGTCCCCCTCCTGTCCCCTCCTCGTGCCCCCTCCTCCTGCCCCCCTCGCCTTTTTCACGCTGGACAAGCGTAGGGATTCAGGCCGCTGCGTTCCCCTGGTGGGTAAACAAAGGCATGTTTCTGGCACAGCGACGCGCGACACAGAGTAAGCTGACGGCGTGTGCAAGACTGGAAATGCAAAGAGTCTGCCCCCCTCTGCCTCCTCCTGCCCCTCCTCCCGCGGGATGCCTTCATACCCTGTGCGCCACACGCCGCGCGCCGCCCACTTCACCAGGACCACCCCCCGGCCCACCTCCTCGACACCCAGCCCCCTCATGTTCAGCCAGTTCGCGTCCGAGCGGCCCCCCCCTGCGCGGGGCGCGCGCGGGCGTCTCGAGCGACGACTTCGGCATGGCCTCGCGCTCGAGGGCCACCATGAAGAACCGCCGCGCCGAATCTCATCAGCCGCAGTGCATCAGGCGCGGGCGAGGCCGCCAGGAGTGCCCTCCCCCGTCCCCATATTCTAGGGCGGCGAGATCTATACATATCCACTGCTCCCTGGCCAGGCCCATCCTCAACACAGCAGCTGTGTATACGCCACGCCCTCCTGGTTTGGCCAGGAGGGCGTATACACAGCTCCTGGGTTCAGGAAGGGCCTGGCCAGGGAGCAGTGGATATGTATAGATTTCGTCCCCCGATGTTCCCCCATCCCCATATTCGCCCCATGGCGAGCAGTAGCGACCGCCGACGCCGGGCCGCTGCAACAGTGCAGGGCCCAACCCCCAAGGAAAGCAGCATCGTCAATGGCAGCGCTGGGATCAAGCCGTGCGAGTGGCAGCCGCTATTGCCAGTGTGAAAAACGACGAGCTGTGGCAGCAACCTCTGTCATCGAGGGAACGCAGGTGCAGGAACCATGTACTGTCCGCTACACCGATGGAGTCAGCTCGTGCGCAAGACTGGGCAGCGGCAGCAAACGCAGCCAAGGCGAAAAGGGCAAGCAGCGGCAGCAGGCGCTGTCAATGCGAGAAGCGACGCGTGGGCCGACATCATCAGCTACACCGCTGGGGGGCGAACGCGTGAGAAAGGCGAAACCGCGCGGGCCAATGTCACCAGCTACAGGGCTGAGGCCAGTTCGTGCGTGTAGGCAGACCAAGCAGTGGCAACAAACTAAGACAGAATCCGGCGCCATCAGCCACAGCGTTGGCAACAGGGCTTGTGAGTAGGGTTCAGTGTGAGAAAAGCAAGGTCGCGCGGGCCGGAGATCGTGCGTGTGATGAGGCCGAGCAGCAGCAACAAACTCTGCCGCTACTCAGCGAGATGGAGTGCGAAGATAGAGCCCGATGTCATCCGCTGCAGCGTTGGGGTCAGGGCGCGCGAGGAGCAAGCAACAACAACCATAACGCTGCTGGGATCAGCTCGTGCAAGAAAGCAGGCAGTGCCAGTTCGTGCTGGTTGGCACGCGGCTCGGTGGCACCTCATCGGTATAAGGAATGCGAAGTGAGAGCCCGAGGGCAGCAGCTACAGAGGGGAATGCGACATGTCAGCTACAGCGCGGGAATCAGGACGTGCGAGAAACGCGCAAGGCGAAACTAGAGCCCGATATCCCACGAACCAATGCCGGGAGCGGCGCGGGCCAGAAGTGGGACAAATGGCAGCAATTTCGATCGCTACCACAGCAGAAGGAGGCAAAGCCGCAATCATCAGCTGCAGCGTTGGAAGGCCAGCAACCTGTCGCGCTCAGCGAGAGGCGAAAGGCGCAGCTAGGGCCCGATATCAGCTACAGCGCTGCAATCAGGGAGTGCGAGATGGGCGTAGAGCAGTCCTCAGCTACAGTGCGGGGATCAGCTCGAGCAAGCAGAGGCGACACATCTTCAGCTACACTGCTAGGGTGCAATCGTGCGCGCAATGCGGGGGAGATGGCTGGAGCCAAACGTTCTCAGCAACACTGCAGGTAATCCGTCAAGGCTTTTTGAGGCAGCCCTTCTCGTCCACGAGAGGACTGGGGGCTGGTGCTGGCTCCACTTCGTCGTCTCAGTCGGCATACAGACGGTTGACAGGATCAAGCCACTCGAATCTGACAACCTACCAGACCACCCCAACCCAACCCGAAGACCCGAGTTTCGGGTTGGGGTGGGGTACGGGCTTCATATGTGTTTTCCCCAACCATCCTGTGGTGTTGGGTCCTCGTTTTGAAGAGACAGCGCCCCGCGTCACTCCCCTCCTCTCCTCATCCTCCTCCTCCATCATCTTCTCGTCCTCATCCTCATCCTCGTCCTCATCCTCCTCCTCATCATCATCATCAGCATCATCACCATCACCATCGTCATCATGACCATCGTTATCGTCATCATCAGCAGAATCATCATCATCATCATCATCATCATCATCATCATCATCATCATCATCATCATCATTATCATTATCATTATCATTATCATTATCATTATCATCATCATCATCATCATCATCATCATCATCATCATCATCATCATCATCATCAGCATCATCATGATCATGATCATGATCATGATCATCATCATCATCATCATCATCAGCATCATCATCATCATCCCCATCCCCATCCGCATCCTCCTCCTCCTCCTCCTCCTCCTCCTCATCATCATCATCATCATCATCGTCATCATCGTCGTCATCGTCGTCGGCACACCAATTTTGGCAAACCCCTCACACGCTTCGTGGCCCCATAGGGAGCTCCACCGAAGGTCCCAATGGCGCAGCCCGCATGCGTCACGCACACCCATTTCGGCACACCCCTTACACGTTCCGTGGCCCCATAAAGAGCTCCACCGACGGTCCCAGTGGCACAGCCCGCATGCGTCACGCACACGCGTCTTGGCACACCCCTCACACGTTTCGTGGCGGAGCTCCACCGAAGGTCCCAGTGGCGCAGCCCGCATTCGTCACGCACACCAATTTCAGGACACCTCTCACACGCTTCGTGGACCCATAGGGAGCTCCACCGACGGTCCCAGTGGCGCAGCCCGCATGCGTCACGCACACCTATTTTGGCACATCCCTCACAGGTTTCGTTGTCCCATAGGGAGCTCCACCGAAGGTCCCAGTGGCGCAGCCTGGCATGCGTCACGCACACACATTCTGACACACCCCTCACACTTGTCGTGGCCCCATAGGGAGCTCCACCGAAGGTCCCAGTGGCGCAGCCCGCATGCGTCACGCACACCCGTTTCGGCAAACCCCTCTCTCGTTTCTTGGCGTCATATGGAGCTCCGCCGAAGGTGCCACTGGCGAAGCCCGCATGCGTCACGCACACCCATTTCGGCACACCCCTCACACGCTTCGTGGCCCAATAGGGAGCTCCACCAGAGGTCCCAGTGGCGCAGCCCGCATCCGTCACGCACACCCATTTCGGCACACCGTTCACACGCTTCGTGGCCCCATAGGGAGCTCCACCGAAGAGCCCAATGGCGCAGCCCGCATGGGTCACCTACACCCATTCCGGCACACCGCTCACACCTTCTTGGCGCCATAATGAGCTCCACCGAAGGCCCTCACACGTGTCGTGGCCTCACAGGGAGCTCCCTCGAAGGCCCAATTGGCACAGCCCGCATGCGTCACATGCACAGACATTTCGAGACACCCCTCACACGTTTCGTGGCCCCATAGGGAGCTCCAACGCAGGTCCCACTGAGAACGCCCGCAGGCGTCCGCCACACTCATTTCGGCACACCCCTCACACGTTTTGTGACGCTTCGTTGCCTTATGACGAGCTCCACCGAATGCCACAGTTCCGCCGACCGCATGCGTCACGCACACCCATTTCGGCACAACCCTCACACGCTTCGTGGCCCCATAGGGAGGTCCACTGGAGGTCCCAGCCACCGCCCGCATGCGTCTGCCTCACCCACGTCGGCGCACCCCTCACACGTTTCGCGGCCCCACGGGCAGCTCCACCGAAGACGGAATTTACAATTGCGGTTCTCACAACTGCATGTGGTTGGATTATTCGCCAGGCTTATTCCCAACTGTCCTGTGGTGTTGGGTCCTCGTTTTGAAGAGACAGCGCCCCACGTCACTCCTCTCCTCTCCTCCTCCCCCTCCCTCCGCTTCTCATCATCACCCTCATCCTCATCCTCTTCCTCCTCCTCCTCCTCATCATCATCATCATCATCAACATCAGCATCATTAGCATTATCATCATTATCATAATCACCATCATCAACATTATTGGTATGATCATCATTATTACCAATTTTATTATGCATGTTATTGTCATCATTATTAACATTATCATCATCATCGATATCGTAACCATCATCATCGTCATCATCACCATCATCGTCATCATTATCGTCGTTATCGACGCCATCATCATTACCGTGAGCCTCATCATCATCATCATCCCCATCATCATCGTCGGTGCACCCCTCACGCTGATCGTGACCCCACAAAGAGTTCCACCGAAGGTCCCAGTGGCGCAGCCCGCATGCGTCACGCGCACCCAAATCGGCACACCCCTCACACGCTTGGTGGCCTCATAGGGAACTCCACCGAAGGTCCCAGTGGCGCAGCCCGCATGCGTCACGCACACCCATATCGGCATACCCCTCACACGTTTCGTGGCCCCATAGGGAGCTCCACCGAAGGTCCCAGTGGCGCAGCCCGCATGCGTCACGCACGCCAATGTCGGGACACCCCTCACAAGTGTCGCGGCCCCATAGGGAGCTCCACCGAAAGTCCCAGTGGCGCAGCCCGCATCCGTCACGCACACTCATATCGGCACACCGTTCACACGCTTCGTGGCCCCATAGGGAGCTCCTCTGGAGGTCCCAGTGGCGCAGCCCGCATGCGTCACGCACACCCATTTCGGCACACCCCTCACACGCTTCGTGGCCCCATAGGGAGCTCAACCGAAGGTCCCAGTGGCGCAGCCCACATGCGTCACGCACACCCATCTCGGCACACCCCTCACACGTTTCGTGGCCCCAAAGGCAACTCCACCGAGGGTCCCAGTGGTGCCAACCGCATGCGCCACGCACACCTATTTCGGCACACCCCTCACACGTCTCGTGGCCCAGGAGCTCCACCGAAGGTCCCAGTGGCGCAGCCCGCATGCGTCACGCACACCCATATCGGCACACCCCTCACACGTGCCGTAGCCCCATAGGGATCTCCACCGAAGGTCCCAGTGGCGCAGCCCGCATGCGTCACGCACACCCATTTCGGCACACCCCTCACACGCTTCGTGGCCCCAATAGGGATCTCCACCATAGGTCCCAGTGGCGCAGCCTGCATGCGTCACGCACACCCATTGCGGCACAACCCTTACACGCTTCGTGGCCCCATAGGGAGACACCCCTCTCACTCGTTTCGTGGCCCCATAGGGATCTCCGCCGAAGGTTCAGTGGCGCAGGTCGCATGCGTCACGCACACTCATTTCGGCACACCCCTCACACGCATCGTGGCCCCATAGAGCTCCACCGAAGGTCCCAGTGGCGCAGCCCGCATGCGTCACGCACACCCATATCGGCACACCCCTCACACGTTTCGTGGCCCCATAGGAGACACGCCTCCCTCGCTTCGTGGCCCCATAGGGAGCCCCACCGAAGGTCCCAGTGGCGCCGACCGCATCGGTCACGCACACTCATTTCAGCAAACCTCTCACACGTTTCGTGGCCCCATCGGGAGATACCCCTCACTCGTTTCGTGGTCCATAGGGAGCCCCACCGAAGGTCCCAGTGGCGCAGCCCGCATGCGTCACGCACACCCATATCGGCACACCCCTCACACTTGTCGTGGCCCATAGGGAGCTCCACCGGAGGTACAACCGCCCGCACGCGTCCGCCACACCCATGTCGGCGCACGCCCCACACGCTTCGTGGCCCCATAGGGAGCTCCACCGAAAAACCCAGTGGCGCAGCCCGCATGCGTCAGCCACACCAATTTTGGCACACCATTCACACGCATCGTGGCCCCACAGGGAGCTCCACCGAATGTCCCAGCCATCGCCCGCATGCGTCCGCCTCACTCATGCCGGCACACCCCTCACACGTTTCGCGGCCCCACCGGGAGCTCCATTGAATACGGCATTCGCTGCATATGGTTGGGTCCTTCGCCAGGCTAATTTCCATGTTCCCCGACCCCCCCACACTGGTAATGGAGGGCAAATCGGAGCCTTCGGGTTGGGTTGGGGTGGCTTGGTGGGCAGTGAGGATCCCATTCGAGTCCCTTCGTGCTCCCGCTCCCTCCCTCCAAAACCCTCCCGCCGTCGCCCTGCCTCGTCCTCACCCCCCTCCGCCCTCCGCCAATTCCCTCCGCCTCCGCCGCATCCTCGGCCTCCTCGCTTCTCGCCCTCTGCTGCCTCCTCCTCCTCCGCCTCCTCCTCCGCCTCCGCCTCCGCCTCCTCCTCCTCCTCCTCCTCCTCCTTCTCTTCCTTCTCTTCCTCCTCCTCCTCCTCCTCCTCCTCCTCCTCCTCCGCCTCCTCCTCCGCCTCACAACCCGTGGCCGCTTTGGCTCAGGGGGCTCGGCGCGCCCGAGACGCGCCGCGGGCCGGGGCGGCGGCGGCCCGATGCGGGCGCAGCGTTCCGTCGGCGCCAGCCTGCCCCCGCTGGAGCTCGGAAGCCGCGCCCGGGACTTCCTGGAGGGTCGGGCGAAAGGGGGGGATAGCAAAGGGGGGGGGTTGAGAACCAGCTTACGTAGCCGATTTTCCCGGCGCCTCCCGGCGCCGGAGGCGGCCATGTATCGAGGAATGGGCCCCTCGGTGAGGCCGAAACCAGCTGCATGCAGCAAATTTCGTAACCCCCCCTTTCCCAATCCCCCCCTTTCGCCCGGCCCGATTCCTGGAGGGCACTGGCGCGGTCCACGCCAACATTCTGCTGGTACGTGCCTCCCGACCCGCCCTAGCGGGATGCGAGGGAACTTGCCCAATGTTCTGTTTCGCCCTGGCTCGCCCTCAAACCACGGTGGGTGCTTCCTCAATTCTCGCTCGCCGGCTGGCGGCTCCAAGTGTCAAGGCTGGGTATCTGCTCGGCGCTGGTGCCTCGGCGTCGGTCCGAGGTACTATTAGGTCGGGCGTGTCTCCCTACAGGCGGGTCTTGGACGAAACATTTCAAATACCAAAAATGCTTACAAATAGTGATAACAAAATCAAGAGATCGTCCCCATACAATGCTAGGACGATTTTTTGAAATTCCTCCTGTCCTTGGTTACGATCCTGGAGTTTTGGAAGGTGGGCATTGGCTCGGCCGTTGGCGCCTCGGCGTGGGCCGAAGCGGTCGCCAAGCGCGGCAGGCTCTAGACACGCATCGTCCTCCTCCCCCATCCCTGTTCCCTGCTCCCTTGGGCGTCCGAGTAGTCCGGGGTAACTCGAGTCCGGGGCAACTCTGGCTTGGATTCCCGAAAATTGAGACCGAGCTAGCCCTGACCCGGATTACCCTTGATGATTTGGGCTCTGGACGCCCAAATTATCCGGGGTGACTCGGGTCCGGGGGAACTCGGATTCGGAATCCTGCAAAGCGAACCCGAGTTAGCCCTGACGCGAGTTACCCCTGATGATTCGGGGCTCTGACTCCCTGCTGCTCCTGCTCCTCCTCCCCCCCCCAATCAATCCCTCCTCGCCCTCGTCGTCGTCCTCCTCCTCCTCCTCCTCCGAACGGCGAACGCTTCTGTTCTCGCGCCCAAGCACCTTGATCGGGAGCCGCCGCGAGCCCCGGGCCCTGGAACCAGAGCAGCGCTCAGCGGTGACTGGCCCTGGAGCGGAGGGGGTGCGCCGGCCAGGGCCTACACATTCCGATGCACGGGATCGCCATGGCGAACGCGACGACGGTGCGGTGCGCCGCGAGCACCGGCCCGCGGCCGGGACCAACAGCCAGGGCCAACAGCCCGCCAGGCATCCCTGGCCTCCGGCGCTCGCCTGGACGTCTGCCCCGCCGGCAGCTCCTCATCGCCGCATCGGCCAGCCGCGCCGCTGCGCCCGCGGCCAGCAGCAGCGCGCTGAGGCGCCAGTCCCCCCTGCTGCTGGCGCCTCGGCGGCCAGCCCTGGCCGCCGCCGCCCGGCGCCGCCCCATGGCCGCCGTCCTCCGTGTCCAGTCAGAGGCGCCCACAGCGCTGCGCGCCAGCCGCCTGGCGCCTCGCGCTGCGCGCTGCTCAGCTCCTCCTCCTCCTCCTCCTCCTCCTCCTCCTCCTCCTCCTCCTCCTCCTCCTCCTCCTCCTCGTCCTCCTCCTCCTCCTCCTCGTCCTTCCTCCTCCACCTCATCCTCTTCCTCCTCCTCTTCCTCCCTCCCTCCTCTACCCCGCCCCACCCTCCCCGCATGGATCCTGCACGAACGCAGGGTCTTGAAACCACTTGGGGTCCACTTCGCCGCCGCCCGCCGCCTCGTGCTGGAGGGGCAGGGCAAGCCACATAATACACGATAGCTGATTCGGAGAGGGCCGGAACAAAGCCCATCCGTCTCCTCCTCATCTTCCTCTTCTCCTCCTTGTTATCATCCTCATCTTCACACTCCTCCTCCTCCTCCTCCTCCTCATCATCATCATCATCATCATCATCATCATCGTCATCAGCATCATCATCAGCAGCATCATCACCAGCAGCATCAGCATCAACAACATCATCGCACATCATCATCATCATCATCATCATCATCATCATCATCATCATCATCATCACCATCATCATCATCATCATCATCATCATGTTTACCCTCGTCCTCCTCCTCATCGTCATCCTCATCCCCATCCCCATCCGTATCATCATCCTCATCATCACCACCATCATCATCACCACCATCACGAACGTCATCATCAGAGAAGCATTATTATCACCATCATCATGACCATCGTCCTCAGCATCATCATCATCATCATCATCATCATCATCATCATCATCATAGTCGTCAGTATCATTTTCATTGGCATCATCATACTCAGCATCAGCATCATCATAATCGGCAACCTTATCAACATTATCATCAGCAGCAGCGAAATCATCATCAACAGCATCATCTTCATCGCCACCACCGACACCATCATCATTGCCATTGTCATCATCATCGTCATCATCAGCAGTAGCATCAGCAGTCGCATCATCATCATCATCATCATCATCATCATCACCATCATCAGGAGCAGCATCATCATCATCGTCACGATGACCATCATCATCAGCATCATCATCAGCAGCATCATCGTAATCATCATTACCATCATCACCGTCATCATCATCAGCAGCAGCAGCGTTTTCATCATCACCACACCACCTCCATCGTCATCGGCCTCAGCATCATCATCGTCCTCATGATCATGATCCTGATCATGACCATGACTATCATCATCATCATCATCATCATCATCATCATCATCACCATCGTCATCCTCATCGTCATTACCAGAATCAGCATCATCGTCGTTGTCGCAATCACCATCATCAGACACAACCTCGTCATCACCACTATCAGCATCGTCGTCATAGTCGTCATCATCGGCAACATCAGCATCAGCAATATCACCAACATCAGCGACATAATCATACTTACCATCATCATAATCATCAGCATCATCATCATAATCCTCATCGTCGTCCTCATCATTACCCTCATGATCATGCTTGTCAGTATCATCGCCATCATCGTCAAACGCATCACCAGCAGCAACAACATCAACAACATCATCAAACTCACCATCACCACCGCATCATAGCCAGCACCGTAAACAACATCATTATCATCCACGAGTCAGAGGTGCAGTTGACGAGCAATATAGATATGTACTTCGGATCGCCAAGCGCAAGCTGAGACATTTCTTCAGGTGTAGAGAAAGGGTTAGAGGAACATTCAAATTTCAAGCAACATGAATTTGACCAGCGGGGGCTATCAGAGATTTGACGGAACCTAGTCTGAAATACGACGCGAACTCCTGCTGCAAACGTGTGGCGAAAACTGGACCGTGAAACTCATGCGGGGACGGTCAAGGAGCGGTGGCAGCCCCGCGTTCTGGCAAACTCGAGTCTTGCGCTTTTCCGAGAGGGGACAGAAAGGAATAGAGAGAGAGAGAGAGAGAGAGACACCAGGGGCGCAGGAAGAGGCAACCATCGAGGATCGCCATGAGCCAGTGGGAGCTGAGGATCCCTGATGACTGGCTCAGGGGAAGGAACATGGACCTTGAATCGCCGATACATCGCCGACTGATCGGCGATAGGCCCCCGATAGTGAAGCCGCACGGTCGTGGCCAGGGTGGCCTATCGGGCCCCTACTGGCGATGAGTGAGCGATTGGGGGTCGGTGCGTCCCCACATCAGGCGATCCCCCCCTCACGTTACGCCTGAGATCCTGACGGATACGGGTCGCGAGTCCTTCACACCCTGAGGCTTTTCTGAACCGCCCTTCGACGGCAACCCTGGGATGCCGACGATGGCCCAGGACCTCGTGTCCCCTTTTCCTTGCAAGACCCCTGTGGGTTCACGCCGGAAGGATTACCCATACCTCCGACGTCTTAGTCTTTCACCTAGATATTTCCAAGGGGGGTCACCACTAGGGGGTCGCAACTTCTTCGAGGAAGCGCCATTTCGGTCAGAGAATGGGGCCCCTTGGACCCTCCACAGCTCGCGCACCCCAACGACCCCAAACATTCCAAAACCTCCTCGAACGTCGAACCTGGAACCGCGACCCTCAGCAGGAACTGGCGATCCTCTTAATGTATCGACCCCCCTGAGCACTGTACGATCAACATGGGGATCCGGGAGATCTCAACTCCTTCCCGAAGATTACGTAGCACCCCGCAGTTGCGGATAAAAGTGAGGGGGCGGCGGGGACGTCTGCAGTCTGCGAGGCTCTGAAGAAGCCCGCCGAAGGCGCAACATTTTCAAGCTAGACAACGAGCCCGCCGCAGGCGCCGAAGTTTTGGCTTGTTCAGTTAACGTAGTTTGGGTCGCCGGTGGGTCGCGGGCACTCCCTCCACCTGGAAGGAATTCAAAAACAGCCCGCCGCAGGCGCCGAAATTTTTGATTTGTACACTGAACGCGGTTTGGGTTGCAGGTTCTCCACCTGGAACGAATGCAAAAGAAACCCGCCGCAGGCGCCGAAGTCTTGGCTTGTTCAGTGAACGTAGTTTGGGTCGCGGGTGGGTCGCGGGCTCTCTACCTCCACCTGGAAGGAATTCAAAACAGCCCGCCGCAGGCGCCGAAATTTTGATTTGTATACTGAACGCGGTTTGGGTCGCGGGTGGGTCGCAGGGTCTCCACCTGGAACGAATGCAAAAGAAGCCCGCCGCAAGCGCCGAAAATTTTGGGTGGGTCGCGGGGTGGGTCTCGGGTGGGTCGCGGAAGGGTCGCGGTGGGTCGCGGGTGGGTCGCGGGCGCGGTTTGGGTCGCGGGTGGGTCGCAAGTTCTCCACCTGGAACGAATGCAAAAGAAGCAGGTCGCGGGAGGGTCGCGGGTGGGTCGCGGGGTCGCGGGTGGGTCGCGGGTGGGTCGCGGGTGGGTCGCGGGGTGGGTCGCGGGTGGGTCGCGGGTGGGTCGCCGGTGGGTCGCGGGTGGGTCGCGGGGGGGTCTCGGGGTGGGTCGCGGGCGGGTCGCGGGGTGGGTCGCGGGTGGGTCGCGGATGGGTCGCGGGTGGGTCGCGGGGTGGGTCGCGGGTGGGTCGCGGGTGGGTCGCGGGTGGGTCGCGGGTGGGTCGCGGGATGGGTCGCGGGTGAGTCGCGGGGCGGATCGCGGGGGGGATGGCGACAACAACAAACAACAAACAACAAACAACAACAATAATCCGCATCGCGGAATTCCACTTCAGCCACGCACCCAGGGACAGTGAATGACCGTTCGGTTCAGCCCCCTCACTTTGATGTTGCTCCCATCGTACTTAAAGACCAGATCCCAGAAAAAATTTCGACCACCCAGAAAAGTATCGAAACAATGTCGAACGAGTATCGCTTCCCAGGGCCCGACACGCGAAACCCCAAAATGTTCGGTTCTTTCGTGGTGAGCGAAATTCTTTCGGGTGATCAAAGCTAAAGTAGGTTGGAACATCATCACCCGAGGACTGCGTCCGGGCTCAGGAACATCCCTGGACGCCACCCGACGACGGCCTCCTCGAGGTTGGAAAAAATCCCGTCCTGCCGTCAGGGCGTTGAAACGGAGGCCGAGGGCGACCTCAGCTGGGGCGCGACCCCGAAGACGGCAGCGGCGACGCCACGCATCCCGGATGCCCAACAGGGCTGAAAACGTCAGATCCCCGATGCCCTTCATAAGTGCTATTCGTGAGCGATTGATTTCTCAAATCCGCGGCTTCCAAACGTATCGACCTCAGCTTTTTCCCACGGGGAGGAGGGCGGGAGGAGGAGAGTGAACGAATGATTGTCCATTGTGCCTCTGCATGCTAGCTGTACGCTGAAATATGTACCACAACACCGAGAGGACGAAGATGTGCTATACATCGGCTGAAGTTCGGCCCAATCGACGAGGTATGTGCAAAGCCATCGAATACGCCGACCCAAAACTCCGAACCTCCAAGCAGGCCTAGTGAGCCCAGGAGGCCAGTGGAGGAGGTTGGACGGATTGTCATGTGAACGTTTTTTATATTCGGCGTTTCGACGTTGGGCGGAAGCGGGGGGGAGGGGAGGGGTCTGGCTCCGGACCTCTGCTTAGTGCGACTGTTTGCAACAGTGGGTCCTATGAGGGGAGACTCCACCCGCTCGAAACAGGCGCCCAAAAAACAGCCAAGATCTACTCCACGGGGTGCGGGAAGGGGGGTTGGGGGGCCCGCGCCGACCGGCAAAACAATGCATAAAAACGATCACCATTGACCATGATACGCGCTCGTAGGTTTCAGGTGTCATTGGTGCCTGCTCCTCGATTATGTCATGACTGTGTGCTGTAAACGGCTGGTACTAAAATATATCGCGGCTGCCCGTGCGTGAAATCAACTGGTGCGTATGTGAATGGCAGGCGTTCTAGTAGATGTCCCTGCTGCCGGTTATTGACGATATGCTGCTGGTGCGTGTTATCGTTGTATGGTCTTGGCGCCTGGTACGAATGCTTGCAATTCGCGTATGTGTGGACTCGCGGCTGTCTGAAAGTGATCGGTTATGGGGGGAATGGTGTTAACGTGTGCCCCTTGTGATTGTGGCTACTGCATGTTCTTCATGGTGTAAGGTTAATGTGTGTGGTGTGTGTGGATGATGCTGCTGTGTATCACGGGCGTGTGATCTGGATGTGCGCCCGTGGTTCTAATATTTGTACATGGTATTCGCGTATGGCCGTGGTACAGGTTTAAGCTGCAATTTATCGATGTCGTCGTGGTGATGTGGATGTTTGTTGCTGTTGTCTGGTGCTGGTGCATATTCTTGAAGTGCAATGAGAGCGCACGATATTGTCGTCTGGTAGTGATGTTCCGTACTGGTGCACGGTGTTTGTGTTTATCGTGATTGATGTTATTGACATGAGTCCTCGGCGTTTGGTATTGGCATGTCTTGCGTATGTATACTAAGTCCAGTTGCCATAGGTGTGCCATGCTGATGTCTGTTCTTACTGCGTGTGCCTGGTGCCTGCGATTCATGCCCGTCATGTGTGCGATCTAAGAGACATGTATGGATGTGCGCGCGTGCGTGTGTATACCACCCAGGCGTCGCTGATGTACGTCATCGGTGTTGAGTGCATTGGGATGTTTGATGAGAGTGTATGGCCGCATATCTTAGACATGAATGGTCGGCTGTGCCCAGACGGCGTGATGTCTTGAAACCTGAACGGCGCGACGCCGTGACGCGTCCCGTGGTGGGCATGGTGAGACGCAATGCTCGGAGACACTCGGGAGCACTTGGGCCTGGCAGTCGCGGAAAGCAAGACTGGCGAGGCCAGCCTATTCTTCAGATCGAACAGCCCCAACCGGCCAGCTTCAGAATACCGTCCGCCGGAGGCCTATAGGGCAGAGGAGGACGACGGGCAACGTCGGGGGGGGCGACTGGTTCGCGAGGAAGAGCATCTGCCTGGACTCGGCGATGCGTCGCCGGCGGATCGGCGATGGGGCCCCGATGGCGACTCTGAATGGCCCTGGCGGCGGTGGGCTCATCATCCGGCCCCCACCGGCGATGAATGGGCGATTGGGGATCGGGCAACGTCGGGGGGGGCGACTGGTTCGCGAGGAAGAGCATCTGCCTGGACTCGGCGATGCGTCGCCGGCGGATCGGCGATGGGGCCCCGATGGCGACTCTGAATGGCCCTGGCGGCGGTGGGCTCATCATCCGGCCCCCACCGGCGATGAATGGGCGATTGGGGATCGACGCTTCCCCCCTGAGCCCATCCCCGCCTATTAGCGTTGCGTCCTGGCCTTCGCATCATAGCTCGGCTCTCCGGCGGCCGCGCGGGATCCTCCGGGCGCCCCGGAACGCCCACGGCGAGGCGCGGCTGCTGAAGGCATCCCGAGGCTGGAGAACCGCCGAGAACCGACGGCAGCGTCTGATCCGAAAACGGCAAACCTCAAACCCTCACGCTGCCCCTCAGTCGGAGCAGGGCGAGGTGGGACGGCAGCGCACAATCGGCCCCTAGGACCCCCGCGTGGTGCAAACGCACCAGTCTTCCGAGCAGCGTCCAGCCGTGGCGGCGAGGGGGCCACCCGAAGGCAACCTCATGATCTCAGCTCGCGCTCCTCGGACTCAGAGGAGCGGGCGGCGGGAGATGCCGGCGCCGCGGCGGCCGCGTCGGGCATCGGCTCGTCCCCCCCGCTCCGACCTTCCTCGCGGGCGAGGCTGGGAAACCTCCAAGAACCGACGGAGGCGTCCGAACAAGCCCGACCCTCGAAGCCTGACGCTCCCCCTGAGAGCAGCGGGCGGCGGGGGGCTGCCGGCGCCGCGGCGGCTGCGTCGGGCATCGGCTCGTCCTCCGTCCGCGCCTTCTTCGCGGCGGGCTCGGCGGCCGCCGCGGCCGCCGGCGCGGGCTCGGCGGCCGCCGCGGGTGCGGTCGCGGCGGGCTGCGCCGGCGCGGGGCCGCCGGCTTCCTGCATGGAGAGGAGGATGGCCTGGCGCAGCTCCTCGGGGCGCGGCCAGATCGAGGATCAAACAACGAGAGTCGAGGGGCGAAGACGTTGTGCGAGGATCGGGTCGAGGTCGATGGGTACCGTGGTGGTCGTGATCTTTTTCGTTATCGTTGTCATCGCTGTTATCGTTGTCATCTTCGTTATCGGTGTCACTGTTACCGTTGTTAACTATCGTTGTGATCGTTGGTTCGAGGACCTTGGACGTCGTTCGGCTTTTTTGTGGGCCTCCCTCGTCGCCGCGGCTGGGTTGCCCTTGCAACTCTGGTCTACCCAGGCAGGCATGCTCGGCTTTTGAAAAAATCGCGACGGAAGATCTTTGCTCATTCTCGGCTTCCCTGGTTCCCCCTTCTGGGCCCCGCAGAAGCGTAACAACAGCACTCTGGACGAAATGCCGGTTCTGGGGAAGAAATCCAGCCCTCTGTGGAGGAGCCGCTCGTCTGCGGAGGAGACACGCTATGAAAAAAAAAAAACACGACGTCGGACGTCTGGGCAAACGCACCCCACAGGGGGGCCTTCGGCCCCCTCTGGGGGGTTGCTAGGGCTGCTGGTTGTTAGGGTCCCTGAGGATTCCGGAGGATCCCTGCGGATGCGTGAAGGACTCCTCAGGGATCCCCATGGATTCCTGAGGATTCTTATGGATTCCTAAGGATCCCCGAGGATTCCGGATGGATTCCTAAAGCTTTTTCTGCCACTTTCGGCCTTCAGGGGGCGACCGGGGCCGAGACGCCAGCCCTGGGCGCCCCCAAAGATCCGGCGTCCCGACATGAGTTGCAACACAGGGGCCCCCCGAAGTCCGGGCCAAGGGCCCGCATATGGATCATCGCGGGGGTCGCTACGGTGATAGGGGGGTTACACACGAGGATACTGAGGTTACAGTTGCCCGAAACTGGATGGGCCAGATCCGCCCCACCTCAGCATCCACGTGCAGCCCCTCTATCCCCTCAGCACCCCCCCGCGGTGATCCAAGCAAGCGGGCCCACGAACAAAGAGGCAGACACCTCAGAGAGGCCCAGAGTGTGGCCAGAGTGGCAGAGACGACGCTCCTGTGTGCTTCTCTGGACTGGCTGCTCGGTGGCCCCAAGGCCATCGTGTGGCCCTGACCCGCCCGCCACGGGAAAGATCGAGCCCTTCGACGCGGCCAATTGTTGTTGTCACCACTTGCAATGGCCAACGGAAGAAAACACCTTCCCGAATATGTTCCTATTCCTTTTGGATGCCGTGCTTCTCCCGGTCTTGCTCGCTTCCTCACCTCACCCTCTGTTGTTCACCAGATACGGGAAGATGGTCTCAAAACAAAAGGAAAACCTTACGCCACCTAGTCTCAAACACCACTCTAGCTAACGGGGATGGGGCAGGGGCCGTCACGCAGCAACGCCCTGGGCGACTGCGGATACATTGGGTTCGAGCCTGCTCGTGGGCGGGCCTGAGCGAGATCATTCGATCGTGTTTGAAATAACGTCTCACCGGCAAGATGCCTTGCCCACATATATCCATATATAGACATGATACATTAAATATACATACATACACACACATACATATATACATGCATACATGCATACATGCATACATGCATACATACATACATACATGCATACAGACATACAGTCATACATACATACATGCATGTATGCATACATACATACATGCATTAACACATACATACATGCATACATACCCACATACATACATGCGTGCATACATATATACATACATCCATACAGACAGACATACATATACACACATCCACATATACGCATACATATCTATATACATAGAGAGAGATAGGGATATATTTATATTTATACATATATATATATAGATGTGTACACATATGCGTGTGTATCTATATGCACATGAGGACGCGAACCCTGAGGAAATTGGTCCGGGATCCTGGGCCCTTTCCCCCAGGACCAGCTCGTCATCCCAAGCCGGTTCCTCGCGGTCCTGCGGCCCTTGGAGGGCTCATGCAGTGGGTACAGACCCAGCTACCCGGTGCGTGTGCCCAGGGTCTCGATCCCTCCACCCGGTGTAGGTTTTCGTCCGAGATCCGTCTTAGATGGTCCAAAGCCCGATCACGGATACCAGACGCCGGAACCAACGAAAAACGCTGGGATCGGAAGACACATGCCCCCGGAGATCCGGGAACGCGGTGAGAAACCTCCAGGGCCATTTCCCTTCAGGAGCCCGTTCTTGGCGCCTCGATCGTCCTCCTGCCCTGGGGCGGGTGGGTGGTCCATCGCGGCTCCTCGTCCATGTCCTCCATGTCTATGGCCTCTCGGCGGCGGAAGCGGCCGCGGAGGGGGGAGGGGCAGGGAGGGCCGGTCGGGGGCAGAAGAGGGGGGAGGGGGATGGGGGAGGAAGCAGGAGGAGGGGAGCAGGAGGCCTGAAGAGGAGGGGACGGGGGGGGGGAGGAGGAGCGAGGCATGAGGAGGCACGAGGAGGAGGGAAAGGGGGAGCAACCAGGAGGAGGAGGGCACGGAGGAGGAGGCGAGCAGCGAACATCAGCAGGTCCGATCCAAGAAGACATAACGGAGAAGAGGGCGCTTGCTCCCGTCCTCATGCGGGAAACTTGCGCGCGAACGTCCGCGATGTCCACCCCGCTTGCTGTCGTCGCTCAGGTTGAGGAGGAGGAGAAAGAGGGGAGACGGAGGATAAGGACATGGAGGAGGAGGAGGCGGAAGACGAATGAAGGAAGAGGGGTGGAAGAGGAGGAAGAGGGGAAGGCGTGCGATCAGAAGCAGGGAAGAGGAGGAGGAGGAAAAGGAGGAGGAGGAGGAGGAGAGAAGAGGACCAGGAGGGAGGAGGAATACAAGGACCCATATCTCCGACGCCCGGATTTCCGTATGGCTTCTAGACGTCTCGGCAACTTCCTGCGGGGCCCATTCATCACGCGAATCGCTGTCCGACGGCCCCGGGGGGGAATAATCGTTCGATCCGTGAATCGGCTCTCGCGACGCCCCCAGATCGGTCGACGACGGTGGCGTGGTCCCCCGGGGGGGCTCTTCGTGGGGCCTCTGCCTTTAGTTGGAACGCAGCGGGCACAGACGAGAAGGCATTATGCTATAATGCATGCTAGCCAGCGTGGGCCCAAAGCAGTGGTCTCTGGCATACTGACTACCTGCCAGACCACTCCAACCCAACCCAAGGACCCGAATTTCGTTGTTGGGGGGGGGGGGTGCGGGTGCCATGTGTGTTTTTGTTCGATGTTCCCCGAGCCCCCCCAACTGGAAATGGATGGCACATTGAGGCCTTCGGGTTGGGTTGGGGTGGTTTGGTGGGTGGTGACGTACTCGATGGTGCAATCAATGTGGTGCAAGCTGAGCAATGCAAGCTATGTGGCGGGAGCCGTGTTGCGCAATCCGCGCAATGCAATCCGCGTGACGGTCCGTGGAGGTGCAATCTACGTAATACGGGTGCCACGAAGAACGCTTGGTGCAGTCTGCGGTGTCTTGTGATAGCCGATGTGCTCAATCTATGCTGTGCGATATACGTGGCGTGAGCAATGTGGCGCAAACGCTGTGGCAGGAGCAGACGTACTCATCTAAGTGGTTTGAGATATGCGGTGTGAGTTCTGTGGCGCGTCTGTGAAGTAGGGGCGAGCGAGCGCAGCCGACGTGGTAGGAGCTCACGCACGCTGCGCTGCGTGACCCTGCTTCCCACTGCTGCGCAAAATGCTTAGCATTGCCCTGCGCTGCCGCTCCACTGCCTTGCAGTGCTCTTCTCTGCGCTGCACTGCTCTGCATTGCTCTGCGCTGCGCTGCACTGCCAAGCGAAGCAGAAGATTGCTTGGCCTTGCTTTGCGCTGCTCTGCGTGGATTTGCACCCGCAGCGGCGACGGGGCGGCGACGGGGCGGCGACGGAGACGCCAGACCGACACACAGAAGCCCAGCTCTTCGGACCGGATGTAAGGACCCCCAAGTGCAAGCACTGCCTGGGGCATCTTGGAGCACACTTCTTGGTCGAGATCTGCGCTTCCTGACCCAGACGCTTAGCTGCCCCGATACGCAACACGCAACACGTAGCGTATTGATACGGAGCGCAACACGTAGACTGAACACGGCACGTGTTACGATTTAAAACGTGCGTATCAGAGCAGCTAAGCCCAAACATTATCGCGTCCTGAAGCGAAGCAGAACATCGTCTGGCCGTGCGCGAAAGTTATGTTCGAGCCCTGTGTCCCAAGATGCCCCCCAGACCCCCCGAAATTAAGATTGATGGCGTTACGGCGGGGGCGGCGTGAATGGACAGAAATATATTCGAACCCCAAATCACCGCTTTTACTGAGAACAACATTGATCTCAGGGTCGTTGGGGTGATTGAGAATCTCCCTCGAATGTGTAAGGGTTCTGGAGGTCGTCGGAAGTCCCAAGAAAAAGGTTTCCCAAAGGCCTGCTTCTCGCAAGTCAGCGGCCCGAGGTCCCAAGGGCGGGCCAATTTCTCACTTTGGAACGGGCCCAGCCTGGAGACCCCCCCCCCCCCCACCAAACCCTGAGATCTCCAACGTCGCAGACCAGAATGCAAAGTCGCAGCCAGAGCCCTGGACCCCAACGTTCTGCGGCACCCCTCGGGCCGGTTCGATACGCGAGGGCTGCAAGCTCCCGGGCCCCCCGGGGCCCGAGGCGGGGCGAGAACGCCCACAGGCGAGCAAGAAGTGCGGCGCAAAGGGACCCCGGGAAGGCCCCCCGAGGAGAGGGAACATCGACCAGAGGCCTCCCAGATGGGGTCCGAGTAGGTGGGGGTCGGAGGATCGCGCCGCCTCGCCAATGCATCGGCGGTACATCGAGGATGCATCGGCGATGCACTGGCGACGTCGGCGATGCATCGGCAACGTCGGCGTGGAGAAACGCGGGCTCCGCATCGCCTACGCATCGGCGATGCGGCGCGATCCTCCGACCCCATCTACTCCGACGCCATCTGGGAGGCCTGGATCGACCCCAAAGGGCCTGGGCGAGGGTGGGGCGCATCATGACCCGGGGCGTGTGAGAGGGCGAAGAGAGGAAGAGGGGCCAGGACATTCGGGAGTCCCCACGAGCCAGGCCATGAGATCCACCCCCCTGGTCCTCACCTCCTTCCCCTTCGACGCCTGGTGGTGTTTGGATATCGCAGCTCTGGCCTCCAATGGCAGTTGGGGACGCTCTGGACACCCACGGGAAGCCCTCGACGAGGCGCAGCTGCTAGAACATACCCCGAGCCGACAACAGGCCGAACAAGCAAGAACAACTGCCACAACGAGTCACAAGAAACAAGACCGTCCCCACTCCCTCTCAGGCGCCCACCCAGGGAACTGACATCTGCCGACATGTGTGTTTCAATCCGCGGCTCCAGGGATCCCGAGTGGTTTTTGGTCCCAGATGCCTTTTCGATGGTCCCAGGGCCCGATCATGTGCCCCGAGGGCCGACAGCGAGGAAAAATGCCCCGACGGGAAAACATACTGCAGCAAAGGTGAAGAGGCGGGTCGAAGACTAGCAGGTCGACTACAGAGGACAGGGGTAGGAGCACGGCCATGTGCACTTCAGTGCGTTTTTGCAAACGATCGCGCTCGCCCAAACGAAAAACGCAGCTGGCGCTAGGGCGAGAAGTCGATGTGTGCATTCATTGCAAGGAAAG
Organism: Prorocentrum cordatum; assembly: GCA_963575745.1. NCBI lineage: Eukaryota > Dinophyceae > Prorocentrales > Prorocentraceae > Prorocentrum > Prorocentrum cordatum. The sequence continues at coordinate 342,456 of CAUYUJ010014822.1, read as the reverse complement.
CCTCTGTGGTCCTTGTGACCACTACTAGAACCCTCTAGCGAAACGCTGTTAAAGAACCATGTCGTCGGAGATCTAGGGCCCCCCTCTTGTTTGGATGCGCGAGATGGGTAAGGAAATAATGGGCACGATGCCCTACAGAACAAGTGTTGTCCAAAACCGACAGCGGCCGGTGTTGGACAGTTGGCCTCCTGTCTCGATTGGACGACGTCTGCGGCGACACCGACAGCGAGTCCTGTTCAAAAGGAACCAGACATGCTGTCGGTCTTAATACGGTGGGGGGGCATTGGATAAAGAAACCTCCGATTGAGAATCCAGGGTCCGGAAGCCAGTGGAACTCCAATCGTGGATTGGCCATGGATATCACCACCGCCCTCATCAGATAAAGAACCCTCCAGGGTCTGAAGCCCCCTGGGCGCATTCCATAACGAACGACCCCGCCGTATCTGCTCTTCCCGAACCCACGTCGATCACACCGATCTTGGAGACCCCCTGATCGGGTGTTGCTAGCAGAGCCCCTGGCTCAAAGTGCCCCCAGGATGTCCAAGGAGGCCCCACGGCCTCCAGAGCACCCCTCACGAGGCCCAGGGGGCCCGAGGGGGCTCCAGACTGGAGCGAAAAGCTGGGGGCACCCTGGGCTCGGGGCACCTCTTGGGCCAAGCCCCCGAATCCGACGACGAGGACGCCGCTGCCCTCGCGGCGCCGCGGGTGCCGCGGCCGAAGACCCCCCCGAGGACGAGGCCGCCGCGGACGCCGCGGGCGCCGAGGACGAGGACGAGACCCCCCGAGGACGAGGACCCGGACGAGCCTCCATCACAGCGTCGTTGGACGCCGCGGGCGCCGCCGCCGCGGGCGCCGCGGGCGCCGCCGCCGCCGCTGGCGCGGCGGCGGCGGCCTCGGCCGCTGGGGCGCCGCCCTCGGGCGGGGCGCCGCCTCGGCGGGGAGGGCGCTTGGCTCCGGGATGCGGCACGACTGCCTGCATGGCAGTTCGCTCGCCGCGTCCCCGTCCCCGCCCCCCCCCCCCCCCGCCTTCCTCCTCTCGCCCCCTGCTCGTGCTGCCTTTCCCCCCCCCCCCCCCCCCCCTACCCCCTCCTCCTCCTCCTCCTCCTCCTCGCCTTCTTCCTCCTCCTCCTCCTCCTCCTCCTCCTCCTCCTCCTCCTCCTCTTCATCCCCCCTCCCCCTCCGTGGCGGGCTGTTTCTCAACCCCAAGACTTTCTGAAGGTCGGGGACGACGTCGGGGTGGTGTGGGGTATACGTGTTTCCCATTCCGTGGCCAGAACGAAGAATGTATAACCAAAACGCCGTATACACCAGGATCCGCTTTCCTGTGCGAGTTTCGGTGCGGGGCCGGAAACAGCGTCGATGTATATAAAGTTCGGCTCCTACTTTCTTGCGGGAAGAGAATGTGACCTTTGCAAAAGCATCAAGCATTAAAGGCGCGAGCGAACGAGACGCACTAGCAACAATCAATCCAATGAACACTTTGTGGGTCTCGCCGCCACCGGGTATGGAAAACGAGTCAGAATTGGAGCAAAAAGCAGGTGGGAACTTACATGAGGCATTTTCTGTTGGGGACCAACATGTAAAAATGGACTCCGCCACGCACTTCGCATCGGAGCCCGTTTGGGCAAATATCCAAACTTTGGGATTCAACTGCTTGACCTCAGTCGGAGCATGGCTCGTGAAGACAACAAGTGTTTTGGCCAATACCTTGCCGCCATATGAGGAGAGTGCCCCAATATGTTATGTGACGGAAAGAAACTGGGAGGAACATTGCGCATCACACGAGGTGGCAAAGCATGATAAAGATCTGGCTTCTCATGTGGAACATTATGGTGGATATTATGGAACTGTTGTCGATCAGATGGAGCGTTGATCGTTTGCTGGGCCTGCAACGCACTCATCTGTCAGGCGCCGTCGTCTTGAGGACGCCAATCGAAAGATCATGTTGGCGGACACGGGTGACGATTATGTAGATGAGTTGCCAGAGGGGAGGATATGCAGTGCGAAGGAGGTGCGGGCGCATTTCAACTTCTGGGGATATGTTTTGGTTTACCGATCCTGTCTTAGCTAACCGCACAAGATACGATTGACAAGCAACAACGTGTGAATAATGCTGTCTTTGCCCATATTCGGGATGGAGTGTTGCATGTGAGGAATAGTTGCGCAGCGGGAGCTAACGAGGGAGTACATCCCATGTCGTGGCAGCATATTTTGAAAGATAACACCGCAGAAATTGAGGCAGCGTTTGTCATATGGGCGAAAACAGGTACATTGGTTTGTAGTCGTGTTTCCCCGAACAGAGGTTTCAACATGACACGAGAGCTGATAATTGCCAATGCAGCTGGTGCCGCGGAAGATACGAATGACAGAACAAACGAAAAGAGGCAGAACAACTAACAAAAAAAACATTGATATTAAGCTCTGACCGTGAGTCTGTCGCGGGCGGCAGATCTGGAGGTGGGCCTGGATGTCACGACGGATGACCATGTATACTCTATACGGTGCTTGAGAAAAGGGTTTTGCTGGCAGCTCTGTCTTAGTGAAAGGATTTGGCCGTCAACTCTCCGAGTTGACGAGCCCCCTTGACCGCCTCTTCCCGAATTAACGAATTCCCTTGACGGCCTCTCTGCGATTTGACGATGGCATGTTGACGGCCTCCCTCCAACTTGACGAGCCCCCTTGACGGCCTCCCTCTAATGTGAGAGACTCCCGAGACGGCCTCCCTCCGAATGGACGAACCCCTTTGACGGCCCCCCTCGCCGCACCCTCCGTCATGACGAACGAAGCGTCAGGGCCGAGCTGAAGGTTCAAATCGACTTCAGTCTTGACGAACAGAGTGCCGGGGCCGAGTTGACGGCTCATCTCGTCTTGACGAGCGAAGTGTTGGAGCTGAAATGACGACTGCTCTTGCCTTAGCGAACGAAGTCTTGGGGCCGAGCTGACGTCCGAAGTGTCGGGGCCGAATTGACGACCCTTGTGGGCGTTTCTCCAGGCATGCACCGTCTCAGCCACTGGGCTGGACTCAACTCTAGCCCCTGGGTAGCCGCAGCGCGCCCCGAAGGCGCGGTGATGATGATCTTTGTCGCCACCGCGCTTGCTCCTGTCGCCCGGCTCAGGGGCCGCGGCCCGCAGGCTTTTACTCTCCGCGTGCACCATGGGTCCAGACCTGCAGGCCTTCCTCTGCTTCCCTCCACTGCAAGCAAAGCTCGTCGTCGCTGTCGGTCATCGAGTGGTTAGCGGAGGTGTTTCCCAGCGCCGGCGTGCTTTCCAGCAGCGGCGCCGAGGGCGGTGCCGAGGGTGGTCTTGAGGTTCACCGGGTCGTCCCGAACGGCCGCCGGAGGCCCGTGTCGTGGCCCGAAGGCCATCAGCTTGGAGTGCGCTTGATTCGGGAATCAGTCGAGGAAGCTTGCTTGGCAATTCGCTCCCACGACCCCTCCACACCGATTTTTTTTAAGCGCTCGGCCCAAAAAGGCGTGTGTGTAAGTGAATCCCGACTTGCGTGAAAGCCAGATTTCCTCACGGGTCTCGCAACACCCTCCCCGCCCTTCTCCCCCTCCATGCAAGTAAACTTGCCGGAGTCTGAAACTGCATCCAGGGGAGAGGGTCCAGTGTCGGGAAACAGCTCACGGGAGGCCTTCGCGGGAACGGCTGCGGCAAATTCGTGTCGCAACAACCCCAAATCTCCAACGGTATGATTGATCAAAACTGGCGTACCTTCGTGAATGTGGCATCAAGGGACCGTCGTCGGGCCACGTGACAATCAAAATTGGATCTGGGCCACCCCCAGGGTAGGGGTCGGGAGCGGCTACAGGGATACGTAAGTAAAGATGTCTTGCCACGAAAACTCAAAAGGCACATTGCTCGTTCGATTTGGAACTTTGCGTATTGCCCCAGAACTCCAATGCTTGCCTGACAGGTGCCTCACGGATGTAACCGAATCTCCGCGTGGCACCTGCTGACAGGCAAACTTGTCCTTTGCTTGCTTGGTGCACGCACTGTGCAGCGGGCTTCGAGCTGAATTGCGTGGTCCGTGCAACCCTGAACAATCCTGGCCTTCTGGTATCGCTTGCGGGAAGCTCGAAACACCCATAAATAGATGAACACCTGGAACATCCGGAAGCCACTCACAGGATACATATGCGGCGGCCGGGCTGCACGGCCATCGATGGGCCGAGCGCTGGAAAATACTCCTGGCCTAACCGCATGCAGCTATTAAGAACCCCCCCAAGGTTATCATTAGCACCGCACCGTAATTTGATAATGCTGGGGGGCGGTTTTCGCCCAACGATATAGGTAGCACCACGCAAATGAACTGAAATTCGCCGGCCCAACGGGCCAAAGGCGTGCTAAGATCTCCGGTAACTGCTCAACAATATTCCTAGTTCGCGCGCGCGGGGCGGGCCCTGGGGGTCCCCGGACGAAAAGTACCCCGGCAAGGTCCCGGCAAGGTCCCTTTTCGGAACCCAGGAGGGCTCCAAACGGTCCAAGAGAGGCCCGAGAAGCCCTCCAGACGGTCCAAGAGAGCCGGGAGACGCCGAAATATCACTCCCAAGCGCCTGCGATGGCCTCAAGACGGCCCAACAGGCCTTCAAGACGCCCCAAGAGGTCCCTAAGCTCCCACAAGCAAAAATCGTCTCATCCCCTCAGGAAAACGTGCATTTTTAACATATCCGCCTCTTCGTCTTTCACACCTTTCAAGGCGGTCCTAGAGGCCCCAAAGATCACCCCCAGACGGCCCGTGAGACCCTCAAGACCGCTCAAAGACGGCCCAAGAGCGCTCCAAGAAGGCCCAAGAAACCCTCAAGGACTCTTTTTCGGAGCCCAGGAGGGCTCCAAATCGGTCCAAGAGGGGCCCGAGAAGCCCTCCAGACGGTCCAAGAGAGCCGGGAGACGCCGAAATATCACTCCCAAACGCCTACGATGGCCTCAAGACGGCCCAACAGGCCTTCAAGACGCCCCAAGAGGTCCCCCTAAGCGGCGTCCCAAGAGGGCTCCCACAAGCAAAAATCGTCTCATTCCCTTAGGAAAACGTGCATTTTTAACATATCCGCCTCTTCGTCTTTCACACCTTTCAAGGCGGTCCAAGAGGCCCCCAAGATCACCCCAAGACGGCCCGAGAGACCCTCAAGACCGCTCAAAGACGGCCCAAGAGCGCTCCAAGAAGGCCCAAGAAACCCTCAAGACGGTCCAAGAGGCCCCAAGACGGCCCCATGATTGAGGTCCACAGGGGCAACCTGAACGGAAATTTTGAGCCTCCCGCCCAAACACGCCCCCGAAATGCCCCTACAAGCCCCCAAGTAGCCCCACGAAGCCCCCAAGAGAGCCCCAAGAGGCCCCCAACAGGCCGCAAGAAAGCCCCAAGAGGCCCCCAAGAGACCCCCAGGAAGCTCCCAGGAGGCCCCCAAGAGGCCAGGCAGACCCCCCCAAGAGACCACCAAGAGGGCCCACCCAGAGCCATCCACGAGGCCTCCCAAAGTTCCCAAGAAGCTCCCACGAAGCTTCCAAGGGCTCCCAAGACCCCCCAAGAACCCGCGATGGCACAATACGGGCCGGCGGAATGAGCGAAGCGATTCAATAAACCAAAAGTCTGCGCCCTGGCTCGGGTGATATCCCAACTGGAATTGGAATAATGATGATAATAATATTGAAGTGCGAGTAATAGAATACTGATGATATGAATACTAATACCAAGTAATGAGACAACGACTATTGAGAATGATAAGAGTCAGAGTGATAACAATAATGAGTGTAACAATACGAGTAAGATTACTGAATCAGAATAACAATGCTGATCATAATGCGAATAATAATGCGGATACTAACAATAATACGAATCATAAGCGACTGAGAATAATAATCATCATCATAATGATAACACTCGTTGTTGCTCATTATCTTCATCATCCTTGTCCTATACGATTGTATTGCCACCCCTGTTGGAACATTGTTTTTTCCCGGCCGTCGTGTGGGGTCGTGCATCCGAGGATACCGCCCCCGCCACGCACGGCGTTATCTCAGCACCGCACCCGCACATAACAATCACGACAGCTTGTCCAAAAAAGACAAGAAGTATAATAAGACCAATAATCGGAATACTAATACAACTAAGAACAAGACTACGATGCCAACTATGAGAATAAAGGAAATAAGAACTTGATTAAGGATAGGAGTAAGAGTAATAATAAGAATGATAATCAGGGTGAGAGTGATAGTATGAACAGAAATATTAATCACAATGAGGATACGGGTAATAGTAATCAGAATAAAACTGCGAATAAGAATACGAATGATAATGAGAATAAGAAGAATCATAATGATAATAATGACAAGAATAGGAATATTCATTAAATAATGGTAAGGGTAAGAGTAATAATAAGAGTAATCATGCTAGTGAGAATAGACATATACAATAAACAAGAATAATCATACTCCGAATAAGCACACAGCTAATAATAAGAAAAATAGTCAGAGTAATAATAATAACAGACAAAAGAACGATAAACACAATTATAACAATAGTAATAATAAGAAAATAAAATGCGAATGCCCGTAATCATAAGAAACAGAGTTTGGTCGCATTATCTTCATCATCCTTGTTCTATACGATTTGCATTACCACCCCTGTTGAAACATTGTTTTTTCCCGGCCGTCGTGTGGGGTAGTGCATCCGAGGATATAGCACTCGCCACGCACGGCGCGTTATCTTAGCACCCGCACTTCCAAAATTATTCGCCCCCCATCGTGGGCACGGACGGTTCCTTTTCAAAGCTGAGCTCTCCCTTGCGTGGGACTTAATGTTGTTATGGTTGGTGTTGGCGTTGTTGGTGTGTTTGATGTTGATGTTGTTGTTGGTGTTGTTATTGGCCTTGTTATTCTAGATATAAGTCTTTTTGCCGGCATCATTGTCGTTGTTCGTGTTGGTGCCGTGCCGTAAGGGAGTCTTGTGGAGGAGGAAGAGGAGCAAAATACGGGGGACAATGCGACAGAACTTCGCCGTGTTCGTCCCTCGGAGGCTCTCGCCTGGCCCCAGGACCTCTCAGAGAGCGACTCGTGATGAAAGGCCGGCCCCGAGGACAGAGGAGGGACTGCAAGGGACCAAGCACTGAACAAAGAAACAAACCCTCTGCTCTTTGGGTAAGCCGAAGACCCCGAATCAGCACAGATTGGACGGTAATCGGCTGGAGTGTGCTGAGCCCGGCTGGGATAAGCCCACGGAGCTAGCAACGCCGATGCTGACTTCGACCTCCCAGGAGGTGAAGCCTGCCCCACGTGTGTAGTCGAGACATGGCCACCAACACGGAGCCTAAAGGTATGCCCCCGGAGCGCAGCGGGTGGGTGGGGGTGTACTACTGGGATACGTTGCGATGCAGTGGCAGCTAAAGTGGGTCATAGTTCCACCTGGCCTTTCCCGAGCGAACAAGTGGGGCACAAATGTCCTGAATGGCTCAGGGCACTCATAATCGACTCGCGGCGTGAAACTTTTTTCGTTGGCTGCGAGGCAGAAGCAATCCGCACCAGCGTGGGGCTAACCGGGGCAACCGATAAGCAAATTGTCCGGCGCGCACGAGAAAGAGAGAGAGAGAGAGAGAGACGCAGAAGAGGGCGGCCGCGCGACAGGTGGAGGGGGAGGGTGCGATCTCGCGGCGTGAAACACATGACGGGGGGATGCGTTTCGGAACTCAGGATGAAGAGCAAATCTCACGGAATGAGTCCAGACCCCTGGCGGTCCGCGCTGCGAGAAAAAAAAACACCACGTCAGGGATCTGGGAGGGTTGGTCTATGGACGCTCCAGCTTGCCAAGCAGTGGGATGCTGGGGGCGCCAACACGCAAAAAAAACGCATGCGAATCAGCCTACGCTTACGGAAATCCGCGCGGACTCCCTGAATCCAACGCAGATCCAAGAAATCTGGGCAGTCCTGAGACAATGTCTGTTTTGTTATGTTTCTTCTTCTTCGAATCCACGCAACGCTCCTTCGCCGAATCGGATACGCGGGTTCTCGGCTCTCTTGACAACTTCCAAGGCAGGCTGTCCATCCAAGGGCGTTGCTTGACAGCCCCAAGGCCAGAAACTGGCCCCCAGAGGCCAAGCATGAGACAAAACTGCCGCTTGGATCTCCTTGATGCGCCTGATGTCTGGCAGCCCCTTTCCCTGAGATCCGCGGATCTGATTTTTTCGATCCGCTGCACCAGAGGTCCCGACCGCTTCCCTGGGGGCAATGTCTACTCCCGGATCTACCCTTTCATTGTTGCTCGATTGTCCCGCAGTCCGATGACGGCCCAGAAATGAACATCTCTGCAAAACGCCAGGGCTCAAAAAACACATGATCGGATAGCTGGATTCTTGGATGTCCGCGGGTGGTGCTAAGTGTCTTAGGGGATAGAACTCGATGCTAAGGTGAGTTGTACATGGCCGATCCTAGCTTACATGCGGGCTGCAGTTTCCTTGAGTGGCTTGGGTAGGTTCGGCAACTCCGCTAAGTGGGCGGAGCCAACTTAGCCTGGAACTACACTACACCCCCCTGAGCCATATATATATATATATATAGGCCATCTATCGGCCACCTTGACATCCACGTATAATCCCTCTAAGGCCCCTCTCCTCTAAGCAACCACCGCGGTGATTGAGGGAACTCCGAGGCGGGAATCTATCCATGACCACCACCTGGGGCATCGATCTCCGCGGACCTCCACATGCAGCGGACATGGATGTATTCGTGCCCCCGGGGGCCAACCGATATCCATATCCACCGCCTGCCGGGGCACCCGGACGTCGGTTCCCAGGCGGTGGATATGGACAAGTCCCCGCCTCGCCAGGAACGTGTTGGACAGACATCGACGGCAGGAGGGCGGCATGCCCCGGCCCCGGCAGGCTCTCCAGCAGCAGTGCCTCGGAGGGAGCGTTCCACGGGTGGCCCAGGGCCGTCCCGGACGGCCCGCGGCCACGCGAGCTATACGCATGCCTCGAACGCCAAGACCCCCTGGCGTCGTGAAAAAATGCAGCAGAGAAAAAACCCAATCAGTGGATGATTTGATCGATAAAGAGATCGACCGGGAACCTGGGAATCCGAAACCCACCGAAATCGGCCCGGAAACAATGACAAAGGGACCCGGGAACTCGGAACCGGAAACCTGGGAACCCAGTCGGCTACCAAAATCGGCGGGAAACTTTTGCCTTTCAACTTCCGCTAAGATCCCTTCAAAGCAAGCGCTCATTGTCAATACGGACGCTTCACAACGTGCGGTCTTTGGGGGCCCTCGCCAGGCCCCAGGACCGTCAAAAAGCAGTTTGGGACGAAACACTCTGGCACTACTGAGGAGGTCGAGAATATTGCGGACATCAACCTATAACCCCCTCCATCCCCTTTGCAAGCACCGCCGTCATTCAAGTCTGCAGAACTCCTTGGCAGCATCTGCCAAACGGAGAGCGGGCAAGATTTATACGCAAATCCATCCCTGGCAGCCCGAGACGCAACGGATATGGATAACAACTGGCTTCTTGAGACGCCATTTGTTTATCCACATCCACTGCGTATCTGGTTTTTGGCATCCCCTTTCCCAAACAGAAAAAAACCCAACGCGCCGTGGATATGGATAAAAGTCTTGCCCGCACGTTGTGCACTGGAAGAGGCATCCTAGATGGGGTCTGAGTAGATGGGGTCAAAGGATCGCGCCGCATCGCCAATGCATCGCCGATGTATCGGCGATGCATCGGCGATGCATTCGCGGCGTCGGCGATGCATCGGCGACGTCGGCGTGGGAAAACACGGGCTCCACATCGAGACGCATCGTCGATGCATCGGCGATTCGGCACGATCCTCCGACCCCACCTACTCGGACCCCACCTAGGAGGCCTACAACTGCGCATCGAGCCCCCCCCACCCACCGGCGCCTTCCGTGGCCTGCTGCCGGGCCCGCTCCTCCTCCATGGAGATCCGGAGGGCGAGGGCCAGCTCCTGGGAGGATCGAGCCCCGAGGCTCTAACGTGCTGAACAGTGGAAGGCGAATCCTGGGACTGAGGGCTTAGAAGCGGGCACCAACACCAACACCACCAGGGGAAGGTGATTGGTGGTAATGTTTCGGCCACCGTGGAAGCCCGAATCTTACCACCATCGCCGAGATCGGGATCGTCTTCCCTCGGTGGAGGCACATCGCCGATATTGGTGTTGGTGTCAACCCCTGGGCCTCGGATGGGAGGTCTTCGTCAGAACTGTTCATGGAGTACGAAGCCCGATTTTCTAGGCCACTTGAGCCGGGTTAGCTGGACTGGATCGAGCCCGGGGTCACGCTCGATCAAATGGGATTGATCGGTAAACCCGATCAGGCGGGTAAAACTGGACTGCGCCAGTTTTGGACAGGGATATACCAGCGCCGATTCTGAATGTAGCCTCCCAGGAGCTGCATCCGAATAAACACGTGAATGGGATTGGTTTCTCGCAATGTTCGGTCTCCTGCCATGGCTCCGACGTCCGTTCCCCATGCCCTGTTTGGTTTCGTGCGTGCTTTGTTCTTTGTTTCTCAGGATTATCCCAGATATTCCAAGATGGTCCTGATTTTCTGGCGCTGGCCTCGTCGAGAAAAATAAGCACGTTCCAAGACACATGGGGGCCAACCTGGCCCTGCGACACTAAAATCCGCCGACCCCTTGGGGATCATCGGCGTGTGAGATGCTTCCCCCTCCCCAAACCCCTCCCCCGGGAGCCCGGTCCGGTCGATTTTCGGGTCGGGCGAAAGGGGGGGATAGCAAAGGGGGGGTTTGAGAATCAGCTCACGTAGCCGATTTTCCCGGCGCCTCCCGGCGCTGGGAGGCGCCCATGTATCGAGGAAGGGGCCCCTCGGTGAGGCCGAAATCAGCTGCATGCAGCAAATTTCGTACCCCCCCCTTTCCCAATCCCCCCCTTTCGCCCGGCCCGAGATTTGGAGGGGGGGGGGGGGTCCGGGACGAGCGCAGCACGGCCGGGACGAGCGCAGCACGGCCGGGACGAGCGGTTCACGGGGCTTTTCCGGGCCCAAGAGGGCCTCAAGACGGGCCAAGAAGCCCCCAAGAGGCCTCCAAGACGGCCCACGAAGGCCCCGAGACGCCAAACGACCGCTCCAAGACGCCCAAGATGGCCCCAAGACGGGCCAAGAGGTCTCCAAGACGGCCCCCGAGGTCCCAAACAAGCCTCCCAAGAGGGCCCCAAGAGTCTAAAATTGTTGATTTTCCATAGTGTTTTTCTATGTTTTTTGCTTTTCCGCCTTTTCGGCTTCCCGACGCTCCAAGACGGCCAAAGAGGCCCCAAAGACAGCCCCAAGATGGCCCAAGAGGCCCCCAAGACGGCCTCCAGACGGCCCAAGACGGCCCCAACACGGCCCAAGAGGTCCCCAAGACGGCCCAAGAGGGCTCCAAGACGGCACCAAGAGGGGCCCAAGAGGGCGACCAAACATGTTGAAACTCTAGCTTTCTGCCCCCAGGAGCCCCAGGGGGCCCCAAGAGTGCCCCAAGAGGCCCCCAGAGGCCCTCACGAGGCCGCCCAGACGCCCCAAGGAACCCCCAAGAAGCACCCCAGAGGCTCCGAAACGGCCCCCAAGTGGCTCCAAAACTCGCGGTGTCGCCGTCCGCTCGGACCCCCCCGCGGAACTGCCCGAGACCCTCTGGCGGTGGCGGCGAACAGACACCAAACAAATATCACTCGCCTTTTTACCCCTTCGCAGCTTCTACTACCCCCAGATTGGCATAAACAAGGGGTCGGCGGTGTGGCGTAAGCCTAAGAATAAACGACTCATGGTAAAAAGCTGGCACTGGGAAAAGAGTCGGAGCTGCCAGGAGCGACGGACCACTGGCGTGCGCGCGACAGGATGCATGTCGACAGCGCCTCTCAAAATGGCGTACAGCGCGCAGGGACCCCGCCTCGAGTCCCAACGCACTGAGCAGATTAATGGGGATGATTTTTGAGCGGTTTCAACATACGGCGGGCTCGGAAACCCTGGACCCCCAAAACATAACATCTTTTTGTAGGAACAACGAAAGGCGGCACCAACACCACCAAGGCGAGACGCGAGAAGCAAAGGTGGTATCCCTGGTGGAGTGGTCCCCCCCCTCTCATTCGAGACATCCCCAGCCTCCAGCTCGAGGAGGCATCATGGACCTCCTCGCTGGAGGTGGCCCCCCTGGTGGTGTTGCTGTTGTCGCGCCTCCTCCCTCCGATTTTCGGGGGCGCACCTTTTACTGGAGGAGGGGGAGGAGGAGCAGGAGGCGGAGGAGGAGTAGGACGAGGAGATGGAGGAGGAGAGGAGGAGACTTCTGCTGGCTTCTGCCGGCCTTCCGCCTGCGGAGCCATCCCCCGTCCTGCTTCCGCCGCCTCCCGCCGAGCCTTCTGCCGCCTTCCGCCCTCGATGCCTCGGAGGCGAGGCCCGCGATGTGTGGAGGCAACTACTGGGAGGTTCTCGTCGGAAGGATTTAAGGAAGACTAAACCCCGTCAGGGGGGCTGTTACGCTGGAGTGAACCTCGGATAAAGCGGGATTAAGCCGGATTGAGCGGGATTAAGCGGGATTAAGAAGGATTAAACCGGATTAAGCGGGATTGCGCCGGATTTCGGACAAGGGCAAAATCAGAATTTGACCTCCCAGGAGTTGCATCCGAAGCTATGGAGCGCCACACATGGGGGGCCCTCGCCGGGCCCAAAGACCGTCAAACGAGAATGATCGCCTCGGGATGAAGACCTGGCCATGGGGAAATGATCGAGGCTGCCCGGGGCCCCGCGCTGCAAAAGTAATGCATCGAAGATACGGGAAGAGGGCGAGATGATGTCGTTATGCCAATCTTGAACAACGATGTTCACCCCTTTTGGTCCTCCGGGGAGCGTCTCGTACCCGAGGCTGGAAACGCCTCAAAACTCGGTCTAGAGCGCACTGGCACGGAAAACGTGGGCACGATGCCCAAGAGCGCATGATGTCCACAACCTGCAGCTGCCGCTATAAGGCAAGCGCTTTGCTGTTTCAAGAGGACCACATCCGCGGCGACACCGAAAGCAAATCCTGTCCAAAATGGACAAGAACTGGTGTGGGTCTTCGCTGCAAGTCTTGCCGTGCTCACCGTTCTAAACCTCCAAGCCGCTTTTTTCACGCCGCGAGAAAACCATATTCGCAACGCAGAAAAATGTCGTCCTGTTGTCGGCTCTCATGGGCCGGCATCGGGCACCGTGCTAGAAAAACATGTAAAACCCTCGGGTTTCACCTAATGAACACATCAGAACGCCTGACTGTGACCTGACAATGACCAGCGGCATCGTCGACTCTTGAAGTAGGTCGGAACATGTGACCTTGGAATCAAGACACAACAAACCTATTTCCAACGAGCGGCCTGCATAGGTACATTAATCCTGAGCCCAAATGTGGCCTGGCCAAGATCGGTGCTTGTTGGTAGCGGCCCGAGGCTCGTCGCTGAGTGGCTCCGAGGAAAACTGTTAAGAGGGGCGGGGCGGGGCGAGGGCAACTCCGCTCAAAAATGCACCACGGACCACTCCCAGGCTAGAAACTCATCAATTTTTCGAACTGGCCGTGGCTACGACAAGGGCCCCGTCTCCCCCCTCTCCGCTGGCCCGAACCAAAGCCGGGCCACATCAGCCCCCAAGCCGGCTCCAAAATGCTTGGCGTTCCCCAGTGCTCCGGGTCGTCGTTGGGGTTGATGCCGAACTCGAAGCCATCGCCGCCTCCGCCTCCTCCAGCGCCGCCTGCACCGGCACCACCTCCTCCTCATCCTCTCCTTATCATCCTCCTCCTCCTTTTCATCCTCCTCCTCGTCCTCGTCCACCTCCTCCTCCTCCCTCCCCACGCGCCGCCTGCACCGTCGCCGCCCTCATTGATGATGACGGAGGATAGCAGAACGTCGCTGAGCAGCTTCGGGCCAACGGGCACCTCGACGAGGTGCGAGGTGTCGTTGCTGTTCACGCTGGTGAGCAACTTCTCGAGCTTCGGGTTGTTCGCCTACGAGGAAGAGGTGGCCAACACACTCAGGCCAACACGGAGGAAGAATGGGGAGGTGCACGGAGATCAGGGCGCTACAAAAATGAGTGCGGGCTGTCGGACCCCGAGGGGGCCTTCGTTCGAGCAGGGACCCCAATCCGACAACACAACCGATAGCCCGCACGAAGTTCCACCCCGAGAACTTGGGGTCGAATACAGGTATGGGTGCTAGTTGTCAGCTCGTGATGGAGGAAGAAAGCAACTGAACTCAAAACATATGATGGTGGTCCACGCGGATTTCTTGGATCTGCGCTGAAGGCACCCTCCCTGGCGGGCGGAGCGCGCCAGGAACGGCCAGCCGCAGATCCAAGAGATCCGCGCGAACCTCCCGAAGTTTATGATCATGCCGCTCTTTCTTCGGCGATCGCCTCCACCTCGCCGAAGCTGACAATGTCCAGGGAGACGTTATTCTTCTTCAGGTTTTTGCCAAGGGTCTCGATCTCCTTCTCGGTGTTGGCCACGGGGCTCCCCACGAAGGCGATGATGCGCTGCTTCTGGTTCTTGTTCTGGCGGTGCTTCAGGGCGAGCTGCGCCGTCTGAATGGCCCTGATAGACTGAGACAAATTGCATGCAAACGATATGTTAAAGTCCGCGCGGATTTCTGGGATCGTCGCTGGACCGCGCGCCACGGGCGGCGCTGGAGGCGCCGCCAGATGGGCCCAGACGCAGACCCAGGAAAGCCGCGCGGAGCTGGGAAAGCTTACGGTTTTGCCGTTTGCCCTGCTCCGACCTCAGGAGGTCGGAGGTACCGCCGTTCTTGATCTTGGACAGCTCGACGTTGATCTTGCCCAGCTCCATCGTGGGAGTGATTACGACCTCGACGCGGTCCCCCGCCGAGGTCAGCAGGCCAACCGAAGTCTCGGGGTTCTGCTGCGTCTTCGCGCCGCACACGAGGTTCACGGCGTCCGTCTGCGCGTCGAAGCGGGTCGGGGTGTAGTCGCCGTTCCTGCGTGACGGTGGGCCGCAACGCAAAGCCCCGGCAGCGCGAACCGAGGAGGGGATGGTGGGGGCAGACCTCCGACGTCGTGCTGCTATTGTTGCGGGGTCCCTGGAAGCCCCGCCCCCATCAGTGGGTCGGGCCTCTTCGTGCTGGATCGTCTTGCGGAAGCCCAAGGGCCGAAGTCGCCCCAGGCCCGAAAAAGCAAATGCGGCGGAAGCACTCCGTCTCGAGATTCTCGGGACTGCAAAAGCCTGGGGTCAATGGTAAAGGCCGCCTCCCGCACGGGGGGAGTTCCAGCCGTGGCGACGAGATCGCACCAGAAGGCCCAGCGGGGCAACAAGAACGCCCAAAAACTCGATCATCGATCTTGGTTGAAGGTTGGAGGCAAGGACGCTCTTATGCACACGTTGTTGGAGTCCCCCCCCGGGAGGCTCCGCGTGTAGTCCGAGTTGTCCTTAGCATAGAGGTACCCCTTCCCCAGCGGTTCACGGCGACAACGTAACAAGACAACGACCGAACCGACAGCGAAGCCGAAACCGACCGAAGCCGACAGGCCGCAGGTAGCCTTGCAGGGCGCCGGCGACGGGCAGCGACCCCACGGCCGACCGAAGCGAACCGACCGAACAATGCCGAGTGCGTCGCGGCCGAACCGACTGAACCGCGGAAAACTTTGTCCGCAGGCAGAATCTATCCATATCTGATGGGCCTGCTTTCCACCACCACCACCATAAGTTGGAGGGGGGGAGGAGGTGGAGGATGATGAGGAGGAAGCAGAAGAGGGGGAGGAGGACCCACTCCCCCCCTCCAACTTCTGGCGGTGGTGGTTGAAAACAGGCTCATCACATATCCACCACTTGGGAGAAGTGGTGGATGTGGACATCTGCCCGCCCGCGCAGGCGGGCAGACATCCGCAACCGCCGCTGACCGAGCCCCTGAGGCACGGCCGCCGGCCCCGCGGCAGTGGATGTGAACGTATCGTTGCGGCGCACCTAGTGACAGCTGCTTCGTGTCGTGACGACTTGCGCGCGGATGGCTCAGCCGGGGCGCCCCCCTCCTGGGCGCCCCCCGCCTGGCGTCCCCTGGCCCCTTTCATGGGCGCCCTCCTCCTCCTCCTCCTCCTCCGCATAGCTCCTCCTCGTCCTCCTCCTGCTCCTCCTCATCATCCTCCTGTCGTATTGTTTCTGACACCGCACGGATGGCTCAGCCTTGAACGCTCGGCCGATTTTCGATAGCGCAGACTGTTAGATATCGGCGGACTCCAGGCCACAGCAGTAGAGGCCTCCTAGATGGGGTCCGAGTAGATGGGGTCGGAGGATCTCGCCGCATTGCCGATACATCAGCGATGCATCGCCGATGCATCGGCCATGCACTGGCGACGTCGGCGATACATCCGCGACGTCGGCGTGGAGAAAACTGGGCCCCACATCGAGCCGCATCGCCGATGCATCGCCGATGCATCGGCGATGCGGCGCGATCCTCCGACCCCATCTACTCCGACCCCATCTAGGAGGCCTAGAGGCAGGCGTTCAACCTTGAGCGCCCGCGCTGGGGTCACCGCCGCCTCGAAGTGGAGGGCTTCGGGCTGAGCCCCTCAGCTCAGTCCCGGCTGGCCTCGGCAGGCTCCTTCGAGCAGGCAGAGGGCGGCGGCGCCAGGGTGCTGAAACCGCGCCCGGGCTGCTTCTCCTCCTCCTCCTTTTCCTGCTCCTCCCCCTCCTCCTCCTCCTCCTTCTTCTCCTCCTCCTCCTCCTCCTCCTCCTCCTCTTTGAGGGGGGGGTCCTCCTGGGGGGGGGTCCTGTAGGCCAGAAGGTATGAATTACCTGGGCGGGATGTCTGCACGCAACCCGAAGCCACACCATGTCACGCGACACATCCAACCGTACCACGGTCTAGGTTGGCACGTTCCGACCGCCCATCAGGCCCCAGGCACCCCGGCGGAGTGGCGTCTCCACTGCGTGGGCTGGGGCCTCTGTCCGTCCCTGTCGGAGTGAGCAACGAGGAGAGTACTTCGCAAATTCCAGGGGGTCATATGTAAATATAGCTCTCCAGACCCAAAAGACCTAGGGAAATGTCGGGACTGCTCAAAAGCCTCGACTCGGACGAATTTAGATTCGCCATTTTGGGGGCCCTTCAAGTCCATTGACGGTGGGGTTAGGACATCAGGTGCGTGCAGCTGGGTCTCCGGCACCAAGAGGCGCCAGGAGCGACCATGGCGGCGGGTCTGAAATTAGGTGCATTGAGCAAACTTCGTCACCACCGTTTCCCAACATCTCCCCTTTCATCCGCCCCGATCCTTTCTAAGACGCATTATCAGAGGCACAGCAGGCCGCCAAGAGGAGGAGGAGAAGCAAGAGGCGGGGGAGAATCAAGGACCAATGCTCTCGGACGTCGGCCCGTGTTCAGTCGTGTCGAGGAAGTGCTACACATGCCACGTCCTGGGAGCGCGTCGTGCATAGAGGCCGCGGTGAGGGACCACGCCCTGCGCACCCCCTGTGTTGTCGAGGAAATGCTAAAGCTGCTACGTCCAGGGACGTGTAGGCAGGCCACGCTGAGGGACCACGCTGTGCGCACCCCCTGCTATGTCGAGGCAATGACACACCTGCCACGTCATGGGAGCGCATCATACATAGAGGCCGCGGTGAGGGACCACGCCCTGCGTACCCCATATGGTGTCGAGGAAGTGCTGCACCTGCGACGCCCTGGGAGCGCGTTGTGTATAGAGGCCGCAGTGAGGGACCACGCCATGCGCACCCCCTGTGGTGTCGAGGGATTGACACACCTGCCACGTCCTGGGAGCGCGTCGTGCATAGAGGCCGCGGTGAGGCATCAGCCCCTGCGCACCTCCTGCGATTCCGAGGAAATTCAACACCTGTCATGTCCTGGAAGCGTGTCGCGAGGAAGTCTTACGCCTGCCACGTCCTGGGAGCGTGTCGTGTCTAGGGGCTGCGGCTCCGACGGTTCACCCACTTGGGTGTTTTGAAATGCCACACCTGCCATATCCTTGAAGCGTGTCGTTATAGAGGCCGCGGTGAGGGACCACCCCCTGCGCGCCCCCTGTGGGGTCGAGGATATGCTGTACCTGCCGCGTCCTAGGAGCGCGTCGTGTATAGAGGCCGCGGTGAGGGATCACCCCGCATTGCACCCCCTTCGGTGCCAAGGCGATGCTAAACCTGCCACGTCCTGGAAGCCTAGAGGCCGCGGTGAGGGACCACGCCCTGCGCACCCCTTGTGGTGTCGAGGAAGTGCTACACCTGCGACGCCCTGGGAGCGTCTCGTGTATTGAGGCCGCAGTGCGGGACCACGCCCTGCGCACCCCCTGTGGCGTCGACGAAATGCAACACCTGCCAAGCTCTGGGAGTGTGTCGTGTATACAGGCCGCGATGAGGGATCCTCCACGCACCCCCTGTGGTGTCGAGGAAATGACACACCTGCCACGTCCTGGGAGCGTGTCGTGTACAGAGGCCCCCCACCCCACCCTGCGCACCCACTGTGGTGTCGAGGAAGTGCTATACCTGCCACGTCCTGGGAGCGTGTCGTGCACAGAGGCCGAAGTGCGGGACCACGCCCTGTGCACCCCCCGTGGCGTCGACGAAATGCAACACCTGCCAAATTCTGGCAGCGTGTCGTGTATATGGAGGTGAGGGATCCCCCACGCGCGCCCCCTGTTGTGTCGAGGGCATGACACACCTACCGTGTACAGAGGCCGCGGTGACGGATCCCCCCTGCGCACCCCCTGTGCTGTCGTGGAAGTGCTATACCTGTCACGTCCTGAAGAGTGTCGGGTCCAGAGGCCGCGGTGATGGACCACCCCCTGCGAAACCCCTCGGATGTAGAGGAAAGCGTACACCTGCCACGCCCCGGGAGCATGTCGTGAAAGGGAACACGGTGAGGGATCACGCTCTTCGCATCCCCTGCGGTGTCGAGGAGGAAGTGCTACACCTGCCACGTCCTGGGAACGTGTCGTGTATAGAGGTCGCGGCCACCCTGCGCACCCCCTGTGGTGTCGAGGAGATGCTACACTTGCCACGACCTCTGAGCGTGTCGTGCATAGGGGCTGCGGTGAGGGACCACCCCCTGGGCACCCTTTGTGGTGTCGAGGAAGGCCACGGAAAGGGATCACCCCCTGCGCACCCCCGTAGTGTCGAGGATATGCTATAACTCCCACGTTCTGGGAGCATGTCGTGTATAGTGGACGCGGCGGGGGACCACGTCCTGCGCCCCCCTTTTGATATCGAGGGGATGCCACACCTGCCACGTCCTGGGAGCGCGTCGTGTAGAGGCCGCGGTGCGGGACCACGCCCTGCGCACCCCCTGTGGTGTGGAGGAAGAGTTGCACATGCCACGGCCTGGGAGCGTCTCGTGTATAGAGGCCGAGGTGGGAGACGCCTCCCCGCGCACCCCCTGTGGTGTCGAGGAAGTGCTATACCTGCCAAGTTCTGGGAGCGTGTCATATATAGAGGCTGCGTCGAGTAAACACGCCCTGCGCACCCTCTGTGATGTGGAGGAAATGACACACCTGCCTAATCCTGGGAGCGTGTCGTGTAGAGGCCGCGGTGCGGGACCACGCCATGCGCACCCCCTGTGGTGTCGAAGAAATGCCACATCTGCGAAGTCCTGGGAGCGCGTCGTATATATAGGCCGCCATGAGAGAACACGCCCTGCGCACCTCCTCTGGTGTCGAGGAAGAACTGTACCTGCCACGCGTCCCGACGCTGGCACGCATAGGATTGTGCGCGTGCCGTGTATGTCTTGCGCCGCGTCTGGTATATGATGCAATGATCGCGCCAAATGTCCACTAGCGTTGTATGGTGCGCGTACGGCTGCAAGTGCGTGTATGTATGACGTTTGTGTGGGCGTATGTTGTGCAGATGTGCGCATGTCTGATGTTCACCCCAAACCCATGCTTTCACGTCCTGCAACATACAAGAACATGAGAAGAGGGGGAGATGGTGAGACGCGGATGCCACGCGGGTGGGGAGAACACCATAACCCACTTAGCATGCGGGGAACAAACCGAAAGCCGAAATTGTGAGATGGCGCTCCCATACATTGAACAACCAAACAAACATAAACATACTGCCCGAATTAAGAGATGGCGCCCCGCCTGAGGTCTGGAAAAGGAGCTGTCTCTCGGAGCGGAAGAGCAGAGAGGAGTCATAATCATATATGATGAGAAGGGGAAGACAGGCGAATGGAGGGGCGAGAGGGAGAGACGAGGAGGAGAAGGAGGAGGAGGAGGAGGAGAAGCAAAACCCTAGGGATCTCGACCTCTACCCCGTGGTCGGCTCTTCATCCGTAGTCGTGTTTTGACGGTCTCGGGCCTAGCAAGGGCCACCAGAAGCCGAGAAGGGTCAAATACCGTTCGCTGCGTTTTTCCCAGCCAGTGCGAGGGGACCTAGGAGAGGAGCAGGATAGATCGGCGGCGACGATAATGGCGAATAACCCAGGGGCGGGGATTACACGTATTCGCCCAGGGGCCTTGTCGAAGACATGGATCATCGGCGCCCCTGGGTACATGTATTGCTCTCCCCTGGGCTATTCGCCCCTCTCGTCGCCTCTGAATAGATGGTGAAGCACCTGCAGAACTGTGAGCTTCCGGGCCCTGCGCGCGGATTTCTTGGATCGGCGCTGGGCGCGCGGACCTGCGGCGCCGCCACTGGGGCCCAGCGCCGATCCAAGGCACCCGTGCGCAGGCCCGACAGTTCATATGTTCATGTCTACGCTTAGGTCAGGCGTGTCCCCCTACAGGGGGATTTTGGACAGAAAATTAGAAGTACCCCAAACGAATTTATTCAACAGTAGTCAGACATAGACGAAAAGTTGTCCCCCTACTATTTTGTTGACACCAGTTTCGTATATCCCTCCTGTAGAGGGACAGGCCCGACTCAAGTTGATGTCGACTTCCTCTTCCTGGAGGCGCGCGCCGGGCGGCGGGAGTGGGCCCACCGCCTCGCGTGCACTGGCAGGCGGGCGTGCTCCTGCTGTCCTCCCGCAACCGCTTTGCGAGCCCGAAACAGATAGCGACAGCACCCCCACGGCACCCACTTGTGGCGTCGAGAATGTGCCACGCCTGCAACGCTTTGCGAAGCCGAAACGGATAGCGACCGCACCCCTGGCGCACCCCCTGTGGCATCGAGAAAGTACCGCGCCTGCCACGCCTTGCGAGCCCGCGCCTGCCACGCCTGCTCGCGGCCGCGGTGAGGGACAACCCCCTGCGCACCCCCTAAGTGTGGAGAAAGTGCCACGCCTGCTATGCACTGGACGACTGGCACGCATAGCGGCCGCGGTCAGGGACCACCCCCTGCACACCCCCTATGGCGTCGAGAAAATGCAGCGCCTGCTATGCTCTGGACGACCGGCGCGCATGCCGGCCGCGCTGAGGGACCACCCCCTGCGCACCCCCTGTAGTGTAAAGCAAATGCCACGCCCGCTATGCACTGGACGACCGGCGCGCATAGCGGCCACGGTGAGGGAGCACCCCCCTGCGCACCCCCTATGGTGTCGAGAATGTGCCACGCCTGCTATGCCCTGGACAACCGTCGTGCATAGCGGCCGCGCTGAGGGACCACCCCCTGCGCACCCTCTATGGTGTCGAGAAAGTGCCACGTCTACTATGCCCTGGACGACCGGCGCGCATAGCGGCCACGGTGAGGGACCACCCCCTGCGCATCCCGTCTGGCGTCGAGAAAGCGCCACGCTTGCTATGCACTGGACAACCGTCGTGCGTAGTGGCCGCGCTGAGGGACCACCCCCTGCGCACCCCCAATGGTGTCGAGAAAATGCCACGCCTGCTATGCCCTGGACGACCGTCGTGCATAGCGGCCGCGGTGAGGGACCACCCCTGGCGAACCCCCTATGGTGTCGAGAAAGTACAACGCCTGCCACGCTCTCCGACCCTGGCACGCGGCCGCGTTGAGAGACCACCCCTTGCGCACCCCCTCTGGTGTCGAGAAACTGCCGCGCCTGCCACGTGCCCCTCTATGTAGGGCCTGCCACGCTCTCCGACGTGTCGTGTGTGGTGCGATGCGGTCACGCCTGCCGTGCTCTGCGCGCTAGCCCTGCGTGCTCTGCTGTGCTGAGCTGTGCTGTGCTGTGCTGTGCCGAGCTGAGCTGTGCTGTGCTGTGCTGTGCTGAGCTGAGCTGTGCTGTGCTGTTCTGAGCTGAGCTGAGCTGTGCAGAGCTGTGCTGTGCAGTGCTGTGCTGTGCTGTGCTGCGCTTTGTGAGAAGGGGAGGAGGGAGGAGGAGGTAAAAATGAACGCGGGTGCGGCGCGGCAGGGAAGAAAGCCATAACCCCACGAAGCATGTAGGGAACAACAACTCGAGAGAAAAAGCCGGTCCTGTGGAAAGGATCGAGACTTCCAAGGACCGCGTGCGAAACATCGAGGCATCGATTGTCACGAGTTGTTCGCTTCATCCGGGCCAATTTAGGTCTTCAGCTCAGATCACCAAGGGTGTTGCTGAGGTGCCAGAGGGCTGTGCAAGTGCTTGCTAGGGTGGGTGATATCTGACCCAACCTAACCACTCCATGGGTTGCACATGCCCGAGGTGGCTCAGGGGGGGGGGTCGAAGCTCCGCTAAGAGGGCGGAGGGCACTTAGGCCAGATCTCTAGCCCCTTCAAGCCACGCTGGGCGGTTCTAACACACATAGGCGAGATATATCCAATCATATAAACCCCATGGCCACTGAGAAACCCATACGGTGGTCCAAGTGGTGCCCTCACTGGGCCCCAGAACAATCAAACAACGACTCATGACGAAAAGCCGGTCCAAGGAAGGAGTCGGGAAGCCCGGTGGCGTGAGAAAAACCTGCTTCGGAGATAAAACCACGTCGTCCCGTACACGCCTGTCCAGTTCGCGCTCGAAGTGCGGAGAAACATATGCCCAGACTTCCACGCGTCGTGTAAAGATCGGCGGCGTGCACAGGGGGGTAGGGGCGGAGGGGGGAAGGCTTCCTACATGGATGCTGGTCCTTAGAAGGCTCCGGCCCTACATCTATAGTAGACTATAGATTAGGCCCGCGCCATCTCAGAAGCAGGGGTGCTTCTGAGAAGCCTCCCCCCCTCCCCCCATACCCCCCCCCCCTGCGTGTGGCCGACCGTGCCCAGACCTCCGCGCGTCGCGCGAAGATCCCCACGGGGGATTCCTGTTGACCGATCTCTCGGCCTCTGGCGGCCAGGGTCTCGGGCCCGCCTCTGGGAGGGGCGCTCCCGCTGCCGCGGTCGACCGTCCGCTGTTCAGTGCAGGGAGCGCCCCCATTGAGAGACCAGCGCGGCTGGGCCCGCCACTTTGGCGAGGGCTTCGCTGTGCACAGGAACCGTCAACGTCCGCGCGGCCAGCGTGACCAAGGCCCCTCCCGAGCGGCCCGCCTCCTCATAGAGGCAGCCCAGGGGGGCCATAGCCCCAGACCTCCGGCGGGGTGCCTCTCTCAATGTGGCGGCAGTGGGACCTCCCGACCAACCTCCTGGAGGGACCACTGTCTCAGTCTGGGTCGCTCTTTTCGACGATCCTGGGGGCCACAACCTCCCGCCGCGATTGTGTTTCACGACGCCTTGATGTCCGGGGTCAGCCTTGGCCAGCACATCCGAACCCTTGGCCCCTGTCTCGCCCAGAGGCCCCTCCAAAAGCCTCCAGAGAGCCCCCCCCCAGATGGCCCCCAAAGGTAGAAGTGCGCCCGAAGGCCTGATACAACGCGACGGCAGCAAGAAGATACAACCGAACAGAATTAAGCGGGATCTCTGAAAACACAGCCGCTCCGGAGCGCCCCGAGCACGTTCACACGGGCACTCGCCTGCAATCCTGTCTGGTGATCCTGGATCCCCGTGCTCCCAGAGTGAAGGAGAACAGAACAACACAAACATAATCACACTTGCGGAGGTCCACTCGGCGCTGGCCCCCCCCCCTGGTCCCCGGTGTCGCCTTCAGCGCCGCCCCTGGACTGCTCCGCGCGCCAGGGAAGGGAGGCAGCGCCGAACCGAGAGGTCCGCGCGGACCTCTGAGAGCCCACGCTGGGGCCGTGTCGTGACAACTTCGGCGCTGGAATCTGATACCGCGCGGACCGTCCAGCCTTTGGGCGCCCGAGTTATCCGGGGTAACTCGGGTCCGGGGTAACTCGGGTTTGGATTCCCGAAAAAGAAACCCGAGTTATCCCTGACCCGAGTTACCCCTGATGATTCGGGGCTCTGGACGCCCGAGTTATCCGGGGTAACTCTGGTCCGGGGTAACTCGGGTTTGGATTCCCGAAAAACGAACCCAAGTTATCCCTGACCCGAGTTACCCCTGATGATTCGGGGCTCTGAAGCCTTGCACGATCGGCAACTTTCCGACCACCGGATCGCCCCATGGTGGTCGACTCCGGGCCGCCGCCGGCGTCCAGTCACCGACGCCCGCGCCGTGGTCGCCGCCGGGCGCTCCCACCGGCGATCAGAGAACTCCACGCGGACCTCCGCGCGCGACGCCTGGAGGATGCACTGGCGGTGTGTCGGTCGCGTCCGCAGGACCGCCGTCGAGCTGGGCTGTGTCGCCTTCTGTGCCTGTGGCGGGCTCGAGTTTCAACGTGTCCGTCGCGCATCGGCGGTTCTCTCGGCATCTGCTGATTGGGCGTTCCCAAACTCATGGGTTGATGCACTGAGGCTACCCGAACGCGTCGGCGCTCGCCGTCGCTGCCGACACCAAAACAAGTTGATGCACGAGAGTGAGTGCCCTGTGACACGGTGCACGAGGCTGAGTGACCTTGGTGACAGCAGGGCTGTGACCTGAACGCTGTGCTGCTGGACTTCGGCCGTGTGCTGTTTTTTTCGTTTTGAGAGGAAGCTATTGCGGGAAAACGGGTGGAGCAGAACGAAACACAGAACGATCACAAAACGAACAGTTATCTTGCTTCGAGCGATCCCTACCGAAACCTCCGTCGTTGGTGCACTCTCCTCGTCGGCCGAGGGCCCTCTGAGGAGCCGACGATGCACACCATCACGGCCTCCAGCGGCATGGCCGCGCCCCCGCTCCGCTCGGCTGCACGCCAGGACGCGCCCCCCTCCCCCCCCCCCGGGAGCACGAGCGACCTGTGCTGCGCGGCCCGCCTGCCCCAGACCTCCCACATGTCCAGGACACACGCAGCAGCGGTGTTTCACAGTGGTCCGCCTGCGGATGAAACACCAGCCCTCCTTGATGGGCGTGTTTTCCACCACCACCACCACCATAAGTTGGAGGGGGAGGAGGAGGAGGAGGAGGAGGAGGAGGAGGAGGAGGAGGAGGAGGAGGAGGAGGACCTCTCCCCCTCCAACGTATGGTGGTGGTGGTGGAAAACAAGCCAATCACTCCTGGGGAAGGGGTCGCGGGACTGCCGTGGACCCCAGCTTGCCCCCCCCCCCCCCACGCCCCCCGAATGCCGCGCACCAGGGGCCGCTCTGGCGAATGGTCGCTCTCACGTCTGGCGGCTCTGCTGAGAAGCCGTTTCTCTGAAGACTCTGGCAAATTCACCTGCGTGGCGTGGCCCGAACAAACCCTGGACTTCAGGCAAGTCGGGACCCACCTGCGAGCCTTTTCGGCCCAGCGCTGCTTGCAGAGGCGGCGCAGGGGAGGGGGGGGGGGGGCGACATGCCACGCGGGCAAACCTGCCGGAGTCAAAACGGACACGCCCTCGCACGGCCGTTCGGGCCGATGCGGGCGCCCTCGGAGCACCCTGGGCGAGGCGCGGCCCCGAACGCCGCGCGCCGAAGGCTCCACCGGCGAAGGGCCACACCCAGACGCCCGGCGAGGTGACGGTTCCAATGCGCGGCCCCAGGTTGGCGGCGGGCACCGGGGGGGCGGGGAAGGGGGAGGGGGGGAAGGCTTCTCAGAAAGGGGCTGCTTCTGAGAAGGCGCCGGCCCTACATCTACGGGCAAGGCCCGCGCCTTCTGAGAAGCGGCCTCCTCTGCGCGTAGCCGACTCAAGGTCCCGGCCTCTCCCTCTGGGGCATGTCTCCGCCAACGATCCGTTTTTGATTGCCCCGGGGCCCCATGACGAACCCCAGAGGCCGAAGCCGACGAAAATAAGGAGATTGACAAATATCAGAAGACGGGACAACTGCATACACAACAACTGTGAAAGCTCCGCGCGAGCTCCTGGATCAGCGCTGGACCTCCCTCCCAGGGGCTGCGCTGGAGGAATTGCCACGGGCGCCCAGCGCCGATCCGAGAAATCCGCGCGGAACTCCAAACGTGTATGCTTAAGCGCTTGTGTCTTGCTCGATAAGTCTAGGAAGACCGCTTGGACTGAACACACCCTCGGATCTCTTAAGTGAACGAAGAGTGGTATAACATAGATGCTCCGCGATCGGGCACGCCTGCCCCAGCGCGGCTGTGAAGTTCATGCCCCACCGCGGGGGGCACGTCAGGGTATAAGACTTCCCAGCCGCCCTGGAGGCGTCCCCGACGGCGGCAAAGCTTATCGTACAAGTTTTACAAGTTGCTTCGCCCGCTAAGATATCAAACTTGGAGGCGGGTGGGGGGGGCTGAGATGGTTGGGCCCCGAGAAAATCTGCCAAGAAGTGGGGCTGCGGGCAAGTCCAATCACAATGTGTCCCTGGACCCCTCCCAGAGTCCATGTGGTACACTTTTCACGCCGGATCTGGTTTTGACGCTCCCGGTGCCCTAAAACGGCCCCCGCAGGCTGACGAAATCCAAATCCTCCCAAATCCAGCCCAATCCTCCCAAAGCCCAAATCCACCTGCTGGCCGGAATCAGTGCTGGGACACCCGAGACCCCCAGCTGGCTCCAACCGATCTTCGCCCGCTGAGGTCTGGGGCCCACCTTGCGTGCAGCCGAGCTCTCCGCCGCCGCAGCCGCGCCTGCGGTGCGGGCCCCAAGAATATACACCACCACCACCACCACGTCGATTCCTCCTCCCTCCTCTGCCCTCCTCTTCCTCTCCTCTTTCCTGGGAGAGGGAGAGGGTGAGGGAGGTGGTGGTGGTGTATATGTCTGGGCCCCGCAGATGGGGCTGCCCCGACGGCCCGCTGGCACCTCTGGCCCTTCGAGCGCTCGGGCGGGGGCCTCGAGGCTGCCTCGAGCCAGACGGGCGCACGGCCCGGGCACAGGCGATCGGCGTTCTGTCCATGCCGTCGGGGCGCTGACCTAAGGAGCCCCAAGGAAGGAACGAGGCCCCCTTTTCCCCCAAAGCTGAACTTCGACCCCGCCTGGGAAACCTCTGGGAAATCTCAGGCAAACTGCACGACAATCAAGGAGCACCGAGCCCCTCCCCAACGAAAAGGGCTCCTCCTTCGGCGCCCCGACTGCGCCCCTGCTCGCGCCAGAGCCAAGGAGGCCTCCCGAAGGGGGTCCGAGCTGATGGCGTCGCAGGATCGCCCCGCATCGCCGATGCCTCGGAGACGCCGATGCGGAGAACGGCGGGCGCCACGTCGTGCCGCGTCGCCGATGCCTCGGCGATGCGATCTCTGACCCCACCGTCTCGGAGACCATCTGGGAGGCCTGCAAGAGCTCTATATCAGGTGGCAGGCAAGGGGCGTGGATGACATCCCGACCCGTGGAGGCCGTGGACAACAATCTGGCCCGTCCTCAGCTGCCCCGAGACGCAACACCCAGCACGTAGCGCATTGATACGGCACTCAGCACGTAGACGGAACACGCACGCTCTGAACACGGACGCTTTGAACGCGGCACGTGTCACGTTTCAAAACGTGCGTATCAGAGCAGCTAAACACACGTCATGCCCGTCAGGCTCGGGTTGCGCACAAGCGGTCTCCCCAGAAAATCCCGGCAGGCCTCAACTGGCCCCCCGAGTAAGGCGGGGCGGCCTCCACACCCCGGCGCCGCCTTCGGCGGCTCCGTGACCCAGGGCTTAGTGGTGTGGAGACCGTCCCTGAGGTCACTCGGGGGGCCAGGCGGGACTGCAGTCAACCCGTATAAGAAGGACGCAGGATGAGGATGCAAGGGCCTTGGGAGGCCATGCCGACACTTTTCGAGCGGGGCGCGGCCAGCGAAAGCGGCCGAGGATGGGCCGAATGGGAAGGATGCACGGGTGGCCTTGGAAAGTCGAGCATCCTTGCTGTGTGGGCTGACTGTGCTCGGAGGGCCAGGCGGGACTGCCTGGGGATGGCCCTGCCTGTGCTCAGCCCGATGCTTTCCCTCTGGCACTGCCCGCATCTTCCTCCCCCTGGCGGCGAGCAGTCTGGACCCCTTGGGGGGAGGGGGGGGGGCGGCGGCGGCGGCGGGCGAAGGGAGCCTCCTCTGGAGGCTCGGCCGAGCAGGTCCACTTCTGCGTCGCGGGGTCCTTCGGGGACGAGAGGGGGCGCCAGGGAGGAGGGAGGGACCGTGTCTTGCCTCGGGTCGGCGCTGGCACAGGTCGAAAGAGCGGGGCGGGGATGCCGACAAAGCTCTAGCACCAGGACGGGAGATGGCAGGGGCGAAGGCAAGGAAGGCGGCGTGGAGAGGGGGAACTGCGGCGGGCGGCTGTCAGGGAAAGATGAGCTTGCCGGGTTGCTTCTGCAGCGGCTACGGCTCCGAGTGGACTCTCGCGAAGGGGCAGCCAGAGCTGAACAGCGCGGACCTGCAAGAGTGCGAGGAGGGAGGAACAGGACGAGGGAGGACCATGGAACGAGGGACCACCCCAGAGTCCAGGAAAAAGATGAATGATATTATCCCCTCCCGCCATCTCATTCTCCACGTGAATCCTGCTTCTCATTCTCTTTCTCCTTCTTCTTCTCCTCCTCCTCCTCGACCTCCTGCTTCGGGGGCTACGAATTAATTACCAGGGCGCTTGGAAGGGAAGGCGGAGGGACAGGAAGTGTGAGCAGGTGGTAGCGAGCAAACATCCAACAGTGCAGTCGAGAAGACGACCGCACAGCGCGATTGCGGGTGACAATGGGTCTAGACAAACTATGGCCCCAGTCAAAGCAGAAACGAGCATGGAGGGGTCGCCCCCTCAAGGAGAAGTATAACGACAAGGAAGCGGAACGGAAAAAGGAGCGACCACTGGACCTTCTGAAACAAAAGCATCGTCTTCTCACGCATTCATCCCCTGCTCCTCATATACATGTTCCTCCTGCTCGACCTCCTGCTAGGATCACTGCGGGAAGTGCTGCATAAGCGCGTAGGGCCGTTCTGAGTGAATGTTTAGGTTGAATATCTGGCCTAGTCTAGCTTGCAAGCGAGTTACACATGCCATGGATGGCTTCGACGGGGTTCCGCCCGCTGAGCGGAATTGTCCAGCCCCGCTTGAACCACTGGATTAGGGCAGGGGCAACCAACTCATATTCCAGGTCATGCCATGTGTAACCCACCTACGCATCTACTACTCCCCCCAACATACCCGTATCACCCTCTGCGGTGATCGAAGCAGGGATGGGCCCCGTAACATCTCGCGTCGTGACACAAAAATGACGGACAATTGTTCCGCCTTCTCGGTCTCTGGGAGCCCCCACCAGGGTGCACCTCAAGATGGAAAGCCGGATCCCCGAGAAGCCGTCGAGGGGGTCCAGGGGTCCCGGAGGCCTGCTCCAAAGGCTCCTGCGGAGCGCTGGACACGGACGCTTCCCTGCACCCCCCACCTGAGGGCAAGCACAAAAAATGAATATCTGAGGGGGACTGGCAAAAGGGGAGGGGGGTAACCGGCTCGGGTGGGAAAACATCGGGCTGGAATCGACGATAGGTCGCCGATCGATCGGCGTCAGCCCCCTGGTGGCGAACCCACACGTTCCTGAGCGGGGCGGGCCATCGGGCCCGCATCGGCGATGAATGGCGATTGGGAGTCGATGCGCCCCCCCTGAGTCGATGCCGCCCTCATGAACGCTGCCCCTGAATGTCCAGCGCTCGGCGAGCTCCTCGGGGGGGGAACGTCTCCACGCTGGTGGGCAAGGGTGCGCCCTCGCGCGGATCCAGGGTGGCCCCCGAGAGCGGGGTAGCAGGCCGATGCGAACAGGGGCGGAGGCGCGCCGACCTCGGGTCGCGGTGAGGCAGGGGACGATGAGACCCACTGCCTGGCTTCGCTCCGTTGGCTCCGTTGACCCGCTAAACGGTGAGGGCCTTTTGCTCAGCGTGTCGCGGCGGCGTCCCCGGGGGCACGCCGTGCCCTGCGAGCTGATACCGTGCCGCTCCTCTACGCGGGGCGGGAGGCTCGGAAAGGCTCAGGACGTCGACGCTCGAGGACTGGAGCGTGCTTATTGGGGGGGGTCCAAAACTGTGTGGTGACACACCGAGCGTTGACATCGGA
The DNA here is from genome assembly GCA_963575745.1 of Prorocentrum cordatum. Taxonomy (NCBI): domain Eukaryota; class Dinophyceae; order Prorocentrales; family Prorocentraceae; genus Prorocentrum; species Prorocentrum cordatum. Next base: position 312,314 of record CAUYUJ010014822.1, on the reverse strand, counting down.
ATCGGGGGAGACCTCACCGCGCGGTTCATCAGCGCAGGATCATGGAACCCTGGAGGCCCTGGTCACCCGAGACGTCTTCGGAGAATGACCCAAGTCCCAAACCCGTGGGGTGACGCTGAAGTCCCACTGACTCACCACGCGGTGGTCACCACGCCGTTTGGGGGCCCCCGAGCTTGGCGTGTCGCGCCGAGGCGTGGTGGGCCAGAACACGCGGAGCGACACGCCAAGCAAAAGTTTCCGACGGTACACCTGCAGCCGAAACCGTAGGGGAACAAGCAGGGCACCCCGGCTGAAGGGGGAAGGCAGGTGATGCGATGAGGCTCTGCCCCAAAGAGGCGGGACATCCTCTCCAGGGGTCGAGCTCTCGGTCGGGGGAAAGCATCCCTAGCACGAGGGGCAGGGTGGCAGCATGGGGCCGGGAATGGGAGAGGCAAGAGGCCACGGTGCCATATCCATGGGGACAAGCACAACTCCTGGACGAGGACCATGGCCCAGCCCGCTGGCATGCCCTCGGGAACCGTGAGGGTGAGCACCTGTCGTGACGGGGAAGTGGCAGAACACGCTGAATAATTGCGAAGTGCGAAGGTGTGTGTATGCATGTGTGTATATATATATGGATATGTGTCTGTGCGGAGGGCAGCCACGTGGCGCGTCGCCGCGCTCGCACCTGCCGCGCAAAAAGCAAGTCTGAATGTGTCGCTCGTATTCCAGGAGGTTCCACACGGGCGCCGCAGAGACCTACGGGGGCTCCCGAGTCCTTGTGAGCTCGACGAAAGCGAAAGCAGCACCCCGAATTTCGTAAAGATGGCCGTCCCACTCCCCAAAAGCAAGTCTGAATGAGTATGTGTGTGTGCGTGCATGTGCTTGTGTGGGCGTGTGGTTCAGCGTGCCCGCGTGTGTGTTTGTGTGCTTGTGTGTATGTCTGTGCGTGCGTGCGTGCGTGCGTGTGTGTGTTTGTGTGTGTGTGTGGGTGTGTGTGGGTGTGTGTGTGTGTGTGTGTGTGTGTGTGTGTGTGTGTGTGTGTGTGTGTGTGTGTGTGCGAGTGTGTGTGTGTGCGCGAGTGTGTGTGTGTGTGTGTGTGTGTGTCTGCGCCACGCTCCCACTGACAAGTGGATACATTGCATGGCCAGTGCTCCTGCTTTACTGCAAACCGCTGGCTGAAGGCCAGTGGCGTGTCGGAGGAATAAGTGTGTGTGTGTGTGTATGTGCGAGTGTGTGTGTATGTGTGTGCGCGTGTGGGTGGGAGAGAAAGGGGGAGAAAGAGAGAGAGAGCGTGTGTGTGTGTGTGTGTGTGTGTTGCTGTCTGCGCGAGCGGGGTGGGGTGGGGGGGGGGGGGCGGGGGGCCAAGCGCAGGGGGCATGCCTTAAGAGAACAAGCAGTGTGCCTATGGGTGCATTCTTCTCTGGATTCAGGGTCTGATTTCTCTGGAATCAGGGCCCAGTCCCTCCGACTCGGAAGGGGGTGCGCGGGGGAAGGTGCATGCTTGTCCTTGTCTGTGCATGGACATGCGTACGTGCGCACGTGCTTCCCATGCGTGCGCGCGAATGCGTGTGAGTCAGGGTGCATGTGTGTGGTGTGTGTGTGTGTGAATGCGGCGTGTGTGGTGTGTGTGTGTGTGGTGTGTGTGTGTGCACGCTGCGTGCGCAAGCGTGTTTCGTCTGTAAATGTAAAAATGTGTGCTGTGGGTCCTTTCGTCTGCATGCGTCCATACGGGTGGTTTCTCTAGTCGCGGCGTCCCTGGCAGACTTCCCGACCGCTGACCGTGACCCATCAGCGCGTCGGAAGAGCAGATGTGTGTATGCGCATGCCTTCCAGCGCGCCGCTTGCCCCTCTCATTATCCATCGCCCTTGTGTCCCCTCGCATCGGCTTGCTGCTGCTTGCGCCCTTCGTCCTGCACCGTGGGCATCAGATTTTGGAGGTCCGCGCAGACTCCTTGGATCGGCGCTTGGAACCCTCCACGCACCGCTTGCAAGGGTGTGGAAAGGGCGATCCAGCGCCGACCCAATGATAAAAGGAGATATGAGGAGGAGGGGGAAGAGGAGAAGGAGGAGGAGGAGGAGGACCAGGAGCAGGAGGAGGAGGAGGAGAAGCGGTTGCGTCTGAAGACGCTAAAGCCGACAGGAGCCAGGAACACGGATGAGGAGGAAGAGGCTGAGGCTGAGGATGAGGAGTCTCTGGAGTCTCTGCCTGATCGCGTAACGATATTGAGGATGAGGAGGAGGAGGAGAAGGAGGAGGAGGAGGGAGAGGGGGAGGGAAGGGTGAGGAGGGAGGGGAAGGGGAGGGGAAGGGAGGAGGAGGAGGAGGAGGAGGAGGAGAGGAGGAGGAGGAGGAGAGAGGAGGGGAGGAGGAAGAGGGAAGAGGGGAGGGGGAGGTGCATGTGGAGGGAAGGAGGAGGAGGAGGAGGAGGAGGAGGAGGAGGAGCAGGAGAAGGAAGAGGACAGGAGGAGGAGGAGGAGGAGAGGAGGAGGAGGAGGAGGAGGAGGAGGAGGAGGAGGAGGAAGGGACCTCCGCACGAATAGACGCACGTCAGGGCGATCGGAGGCCGAACGGTCGAGCGTGGCGGAAGCGCGCTTCCGCCGCTGTGCGGGATCATGGCTGGCCGTGGTGACCCCCAGAGGTTCAGACCACTTCGCCAGGACCAATCATAGGGCGACGAGATCTATGCATATCCACCGCTCCTGGCCAGGCCAATCCTGGGCCCAGGAGCGGTGTATACGCCCTCCTGGCCTGGCCAGGGAGGCATATGCACAGCTCCTGGGCCCAGGATGGCCCTGGCCAGGAGCAGTGGATATGTATAGATCTCGTCGCCCTAAATCATCCCTAGCCGTTTTTGAACGGTCCTGGGACCCAGGCGGGGCCCGCAGACCGCCCGTCGTGATTCTCTTCGCGACGCGAGGGTGCCTGGAGAGGGCGATCGGACTACACCCATGTCAGGATGAGGTTGGCTCAAAAGACGTTTCAGGACTTCCGCAGTGTACACCGGCCCTCGATTCTGCAGCCCGTGTGGACCACCAGGAACTCCAGGATACCCTGGAGACTCCGGCACGCATCATCATAGTGAGGGAGCCGAACGGTCTGATACTATCCCTGCGTGCGCGTGTGGAGTGGGATTCCGTGGACCCGATTCTGCTCGTTTGTTGACTTCTCATGCCCCAGAAATCTTTATCATTGATCCCCTCCGTCTGGTGCACCTTGTATTTATCAATTGAAGTGCGCCTCCCGCGGCTCGTACCCTGCTTTCTACCAGGGACAGTGTTGCGACTCAGATTGTGTTGCTGGCCCCACTGGTTTACCACATCAACGGCCCCCGCCCTACAATGAATTGAAATGTCTGGCTTTCGTTTGGGGCTTCCCTGCAATTTATCAACGGATCGCGCTCTCGCCTGGTGCCCCCCTACGATTTATCTGTCGGCGCTCTGGGAATCGCGCTTTCGCCCGGGACTTCCTCATGCTTTGCTTAGGAACCGCGCTCTCGCCGGAGACTTCCCTGCCATCTCCTCTTACTAATCCCTCTTGTTAATCCCTCTCGTCCTCTATTTCCCTCCCCCCTTCCTTGTTGCCCCCTTGCCTCCTCCCTCCAATCCTCTACTCGCTCCATCCCTTGTCCATTGTTTCTGTTCCCCCTGTTTAGGCGTTGCGTCAATTCCACGTGGCAGGGATGGAAGATATACCCCTCATGAGAGGCAAGATCAAAGACGAAGAGGGCGGATATTGAGGGCTTGGGAGATACATGTTGACTGGCACTCGAGCATTTGGAAACGAACAGTCTGAAAATGAATGTTGTTGTTGTTGTTGCATTCGCATGTCTACATAATAATTGTTGCTGACCCGCCCTTCTCCCCGGAAATCATTGTATGTTTCAATGACAGTGTTTCTCCCGAGGGCCACAACCTGTTTACAAGAGACAGTGAGGTGTCACAAAACTCGCTTGTTGGCCCCTGGTTTACAACAACAGCGGTTCCCGCCCGAAATGTACTTCCTCACAATGAATGCCCCAATCGCGCTCTCGCGCGGGACTTCCCCATAATGTATGAAGAAATCGCGCTCTCGCGCGGGACCTCCCCATAATGTATTCAAACGCCGTGCCCTCGACACTCAGGAATCACGCCCTCGCTGTGGAATTCCTGACGATGTATTTTGGAATCGCGCTATCGCTCGAGACCTCGTCGCGATTCATTCAGGGCGCACGCTTCAACAACCCGCTTGCTCGAGCTGGCCGCTCGGGCCCGCCTTCCCGACCCACCCGTTAGGGTCTAACCGCCCGATCTGCCCGCATGGTTCTGCCACGTGCTTTCTGCTCCTAGCCCCCCTCCTGCTACTCTGTTTCTCGTGTTCCATCCTCCCCCCTCCCCCTTGTCAATTCTTTCCATCCGTCCTCTCTTCCCCTGCCTTAGGGGCTGCACGAAATACACGCTTCACGCAAGAACGATATACCGCAAGGGCGTACGATCGAAGACGGAGAGGGCGAGTATCGAGGCTTTGGGGTCTGCGTGCTGATTGGCACGCGAACAGAGAGCAGATAAGAGCGAACAGCCTTAAACTGATTGTTGTTGCTGGTGTTGAAGCTGGTGTGTTTGTGTTTGCTGTTGTTAGTGTTGCTGCGGCTGTTGCTGCTGTTGTTGTTGTTGTTGATGTTGTTGAATCATCATGGCTAGCAACTGTATATTGCTGATTCCCCCTGCCCGGTCACCAGTGTACCTTGTCAACTAAAGTGCTTCTCCTGGGGCTCGCACCTGGTCTTTCACAAAGGGGACATGAGGTGCCACCAAACTGCGTTGCTGGCCCCCGGTGTGCAACAATAAAAACAACGACAATCCACACAGTGTTCCCCAATCGCGCTTTCGCGCGGGACGTCCCCACAATGTATGTACACATCGCGCTGTCGCGCGGGACGTCCTCGCAATGTATTCAGACGCCGCGCCCTCGACACTCAGAAATCACGCTCTCAACGCGATTTATTTTGGAATCGCGCTATCGCCCCAGATCTCCTTGCGATTCATGAAGAACGCACGCTTCAGCAACCCGCCTGGCCCTTGTCCTTGTCTTCCATCCGTCACTCCTCCCCTTCCGTAGGGGCTGCACGACATACCCGTCGCAGGTAGGAAAGAGATACCCCTAAGGGAGAACGATCAAAGACGAGGAAGGCGGGCATCGAGGGTTTGGGATATACTTGTTGAATGGCACGGGAACAGATTAATAACGAACTATATTAAACCGATTGTTCTCACTGTTGTTGGATTCCCAACTCTGACAAGCAACCGTTATTGATCCAACCTTCGGTGCTCGTTGTGTCTTTCAAATATCGTGTTCCTCTCTGTTGTGTTGAATGCAGTTGTTGCAACTACAACAACAAGAAGAACAACGGCTCCAGCAGCATACTTACTCACACTATTCCCAAATCGTGCTCTCTCGCTGGGTTTCCAAATCAATTGTTCCAGGGATTGCGCTCTCGCGTGGCACTTCCTCGCAATGGATTGCGGCGCCAGGCCCCCAACACTCGGGAATCACGCTCTCGCTCTGGATTTCCTCTCGATGTACGTGGGAATCGCGCTATCGCTCGAAACTTCTTTACGAATCATGTTGGCTTTAAGATTCAGCGACCCGCCCACTCGACCCAGCCATCTGGACCCGCCCGCCCGACCTGCCCATTAGGGTCCTCCCGCCCGACCCGTCCGTCTGGCTTTGCCGCTTGTACTCCTGCTCCGAATCCCCAATTCTGCAAATGTCTCTCGTGATCCATCCTGCTTCTTTCCCATTTGTCTCTTCCCTCCTGCTTTCCTTCCTTTGCTTTAGCGGTTTTGCCAACTACATGTTGCAAGCAGGGAAGATCTATCCCTACGGATGTGCGATCGAACACGAAGAGGGCGCGTATCGAAGGCTGGGAATACTCAGTTTGTACGGCACGCGGACCACCAATACCGAACAATATAGACTTGTTGGTCTTGAACTCTCGACTATAAACAATAGTTGCGGTTGATCCCCTCATTCCGGTAAGAATTCTATGTTTCGAGCAAAATGATTATCCTGGGGCACGCACCCCGTTTTCTTACAGGGGGAAATGAGGTGTCACCAAAACTGTGCCACTGGCCCCCGGTTTACAGCAAAAGCGGCTCCCGCCCGATACTTCCCCAAGGTGTATTCCCAAATCGCGCTCTCGCGCGGGACTTCCTCACAATGTATGCGCAAATCGCGCCTTCGTGTGGGACATCCTCGCAAATTTGTCAATACGCCGTGCACTCGACACTCAGGAATCACGCTCTCGCTGTGGATTTCTTACAATTGATTTGGGACTCGCGTTGTCGCTCGAGACTTCCACTCAATTCACGCAGGACGCACGGTTCAGCAACCCGCTTGCTTGACCTGGCCGCCTGGGCCCGCCTTCCCGACCCGCCTGTTAGGGTCTACCCACACGATCTGCCCGTCTGCTTCTGCCACGTGCTTCCTGCTCCGAGCCCCC
>CAUYUJ010014822.1:238354-298354 GCA_963575745.1 Prorocentrum cordatum | reverse complement strand
GTACAAACTGCAGATACTGTACAACGCGCTCGCAATCCGCCCATTCACGGACGAGGAGCTCATCGGCTCCGTCAATCGCGCGAGGGGGCGGAGCCAGAAAAGGACCCAACGAGCCAATGAAGCCACCGCCGATCTCAATCCAGCAGATTCGCCAGGCAGTTAATCAGGCGCTGTTGCACATGGGAGACGAAACAATACAGGGATCGGCCCCGCCGTCAGCACTGGAGAGGGCCATCGAGAATCAGCTTCGCGAGCGCTAGGGAGGACTCCGCAGACAGGCTGAGAACGGCAATGACAAGTTATTATCTCATGTGATCGTGCTGTTTCTCAGGGTCGACGCTATCCATACTAGACTGGTTGCATGAAGTGGTGTATAGCAAGTGGCAATCATCATGATCGCCTGTGTCTTGTATTTATATGTCTGAATGGCTGAGATCTAACATGGATACACTATTCCCATCAAGCTGGTACTCGCCTGCTCCGCTCGTCGCCACGCCCCCGCTGGATCCCAGGCCAAGGCACCTGCCAGGCCAGGACTCGTGCGATTCGCGTGCCGCGTCCCCGTTTGGGCTCTCTCTCTCTCTCTCTCTCTCTCTCTCTCTCTATTGATTTAAGTAGGATCCAATGGCACGCCACTCTTTTAGGATGTGTGTACGACACTCTACCAGATGAGCTCACTCGCCGAGGATGCTGGAGATAACCTCACTCTACGTTGACTCCTACTCCGGGGAGCTTCTGCTGTTCTTTTGATTGTGAGCGCGGCTGCATAGCACAGTGCGCTGTAGCATACCGCAACGTATTCATCTCGAACATGGCATGCACGCTATGTCAGCATAGCATTTTGAGCACGTGACGCGAAAGGTAGCCGAGCAATACACAGTGACCAAGCGCCCACACTGCATGTACACTAATTGTTATGACTGCAGGCTGGGAGGGTTGAGCCCACTGTTTCGCCCGCTCGTTATGTGACAGCTCGCAAGTTTGAGACGGCCCAGGGCCGACGAGAGGCCCAAGGGCTCATAGGCCCCAGAGGGCTCTCTCAGGCGCCCTACCGCCTCGCCTTAAACTGTTCCAGCAGCAACATGGGACGCTGAGAAGTGCCCGTCTTCCCAGGCCCGTGCTCCCATGCGCAGACGCAAAGGTGCCGAGATCGCTTGCTCGCTAGCTCCTCCTCATGATCCTCCTCTCCTGCCGCTGGGTTGGGCAGGGGCGGGTATTCTTCTTCCTCCTCCATCGCCTCCTCGTCATCCTCCTTGTTTACGTTAGGCCAACGTAAGGAACGAACCTGTCGCGTTTATGGTCATCATCCTCCTCCTCCTCCTCCTCTCCCTCCTCCTCCTCCTCCGCCTTCTCCTCCTCTTTCTCAACCTCCTCCTCCTCCTCCTCCTCCTCCTCCTCCTCCTCCTCCCTCGCCTCCTCCTCCTCCTGCTCCTGCTCCGGCTGCTGCTGCTCCTCCTCCTCCTCCTCCTCCTCCTCCTCCTCCTCCTCTTCTTCGTCCATGGCGCGCCGTAAACGCACGAGGCCCAGACCTCCTTCGCGGTCCTGAAATCAGCGCGACGGACGGCTCTTCACCCGCTTCTGCCTCTGGGGGGGGGGGGCCTCACTGGGCCCCGGGACCGTCAAGAAATTTGTCAGGATGCAAATCAGGTCCCAAGACAGGGGTCGAGACCTCCGGGCGACCACGTCATGAACAAGCCTGATCTCGGGAAGCTCCGTTCTCCAGGGAGGACGATTGGCCCGCACCACTATCGCCCTGGCCCGTGGGCCCTCGGGCGGAGTGCGCACGCAACGGGAAGCCTCCGCAGCCCGGGGGCCAACCCGGCTATCACAGCAAAACAAAGCCAAAGCAACATCACAGCCTCACCCTGCTACTCCTTCTTCTCCCCCTCCTCCTGCTGCTGCTGCTGCTCCTTCTCCTGCTCCTTCTCCTGCTCCTTCTCCTCCTCCTCCTCCTCCTCCTCCTCCTCCTCCTCCTCCTCCTCCTCCTCTTCCTTGCCCTGCTCCTCCTCTCCCCTCCTCCTTCTCCTCCTCCTCCTCCTCAACCTCCTCCTCCTCCTATTCCTCCTCCTGCTTCTCCTCCTCCGCTTCTCCTCCTTCTCCTCCTGTCCTTCTCCACTATTCACCCTCCCCCACCGCCCGGCTTGGCAATACCAAACAGCATCGGGAAATTGGATCGGGACGGCATGTGTGTCAGATCGGGCTCCACGGGGACGGAATCTGGGTCAGATCGCATCGGCCGCGCCAGAATGCACGACAGCGCCCGTGCAAGCATCGGGCCGCATCGGACGGTTGGAAGATCGGGATCGAATGGGCTCGGGGCGGCTGGTGCAATGACTACCGACATCGAGTCAGATCGATCGGGTCGAAATAGAACCTTGGGGGGAGGGGGGAGGCACGCCTGTGAGGGCCGCGCGCACCGTCGCATCCCCTCCCCTGCAGTCTCGGGGAGATATGGGGCTGGAGTTTAGGGGACTGGAGCTTGCTGGACGGTGGGAGGACGCCAACTATACGATGCACCTACACAGATCCTGGCCAGGCTCATCCTGGGCCCAAGATCGGCCCGGCCAGAAACGGTGTAGGTGTATAGCTTGTGCCCTCCGAGGGCGGTCCGACAAGACGAATGGCGGGGGCCCAGTCTGAGAGCTGGCGCGAGCTCCCGCTGCAAGCACCTCACGAAAACTGGAGCGTCACAGCGAATTGCCCCTGGCTGGCAAGAAGGAGCGGCACACCCTGCTTCTGGCAATCCCGAGTCCATGCCATGAGGGCGAACGATGGGGCGGGGGAACCGGCTCCGGGGCGGGGGGGGGGTACTGCGTGGGACTCGTCGACGCATGGCCCTGAGATCGGCGATAGGCCTCCGATGGCGAAGCCGCACAGTCCTGGCCCCGGGGTGGACTATCGGGCCCCTACCGGCGACGCCTTGGCGTTATGGGGGCTCGGTGCGTTCCCACTGGGACCTGAGCCTGCGCCCCCCCCCCCCCCCCCCTTGGCGTTATGGGGGCTCGGTGCGTTCCCACTGGGACCTGAGCCTGCGCCCCCCCCCCCCCCCCTTCCGGGCCAGTGACCCCGAGTCATGCGCTTCTCCGACCCACTCCCTGTAGAGGTGCTCCCCCCCCTCCTCCCCCAGGGAGGAGGCGCAGAGGGAGCAGCCGAGCAGCTGGAGGAGGACAGGCGGGGGCAGGGGGGGGGGGGGACGACGGGGACGGGTCGGGAGGAGAGGGAGAGCGGGGAGGGGGGGGGGGAGGAGAGGGAGAGGACGATGAGAGGGGGAAGGGGACAAGGAGGCGGAGGGGGCAGGAGGAGAAGGAGTCTGGGGAAGGGCACACGAAGGAGGGGGAAGGGCGGGGGGAGAACCTCGAGATCCGACGTTGCGAAAAGAATCAGCATCGCAGGAAGCCACGACCCGAACCATAGACCTCATCCTTCTGCTGCATTCTTCGATCCGCATCGATCTGTGATGGCCCCGGGGCCCGACACTGGGCGGAAACGCCCGGTGTGGAAAAGCTGCTGCACCTGGATCTCATGGCAAGTGGGGGAAGAATAAGAAGTGGGACGTGGTCGGGACAGGAGGTGCGGAGGGAAGAGAGTGTGAGCCTATCCCCGCCTGACGTTGCCCCTGAAGGTCGGGCACACGAAACATCTCCGGTGGTCTTTGTCTGGGCAGGGCCCTGTTTCGCGCCGCCAAATGCGATCCAGGATAACCCTGGAACCGCTTGGTCCGGGATGACTCCTGTTTGGAAGCGCTGGGCAGCATCTATACATGGGGCGGAGCGCGATCCAGCGAGACTCGGGTTGAATGCGCAATCCGGGGGGATTCCCGCGCTAAAAGGGACAGCCCGAATCAGGGGATATCCTTGACCACCCCTTGCCCAAATCACTCGGGGCTCTGAGAAGGGTCGAGCGATCAGTGGCAGGCGGCGGGGGGTGGGGGGTGGTGGTGAGGTAATGGAGGGGAGAGGGTAGACGGAGGGGGGGGGGGGCAAGGAGAAGGAGAGGACGAGGAGGGGAGGAAAGGGACAAGGCGGAGGGAGAGGGGAAGGAGGAGGATGGGGGCACGAGGGGTGGGCCGGGGGCAGAACGGCGGGGCAGATGAGGTGGGCAGCTGATGGAGACGGAGGTGCATGGGGGGAGGAGCCCGACCGAGAGCCTGCCCCCCCCCCGGCATCGCCCCTGCAAGCGTGATCGATCGGCGGCGGGCGGCGGCGGCGCTGCAGGCGCCTGCCGGCGTGCCCTCGGGCACCAAGACGCGGGCGGACCTCTCCGCTGCTCGGGGGCGGGGCGGGCGGCGGCGAGGCGAGGCGCACGGGGCCGGGCCGCGGGGCCGCACCAGCCAGGGGGAGGCCAGGGGGAGGAGGTGTGTCTCTCACTCTTGTGCGAAGGGGCCCAGGGACACACACACAAATACACACACATACAGATATTCCCCATATTTTCTCATATGATCTAGACTTTCGCCTGTCCCCCTCCTTCCCACAATTTCCAATATTTTCCGGGGGATCGACGATTAATTGTGTCTGCGTGCTTGTTTCCCCTCCTGATTGTGGTGGTTCACTTTCCTATCATCTTGATGTACGGGTATCTGCTTGCTTCGTCACTCCATGCCCATGCGGGCATCGCGTCTCTTTGCCTATGTCAGCACTTGCATACAGTGTAACTCGTTGGCCATTGCGCCCAAATCGGTTCCATGCCAGGCCATTTTTCCCGACCATCTTGACGCTACAATCCCAGTCGACCGAAATTTGCCGAACGTATGAAAGCAACTGCTCGCAAGGTTCGGCCTCCGGGGACCCTCACTGTAGGGGGCCACGGGCGAACCCCGCCCCTACCCCCCACGATTTCTGAGGGGTTCACTTCGCTCGGGCGCTGCCGAACGAAGTGAACCCCACCCTCCGCCTCTGAAATCGTGGGGGGTAGTGGTAGGGTTAGGTCGGGCCTGTCCCTCTACAGGGGAATCTTGGGCGGAAAAAAAAATAATACCCCAAAAATGCTCCAACAATGTCCAAAAATGCTCAGTAGATCGTCTCCCGACTTTTGTTTTTGAACAGTGATTTTTGAATATACCCCCTGAAGAGGGACAGGCATGACGTCAGGGCCCGGTTCGCGTGTGGCGGAAGGAACTGCCACCCGGGGAGCTCGGGAGCCCTCGAACGAAGTGAACCCCGCCCTCCCCCTCAGAGATCGTGGGGGGGGGCGGGGGGGCGGGGTTCGCACGTGGCCCCCTGCAGAGCGGGCCCCCGGAGACCGTCCAGGCACTGCTCCGGCTGCAAGGAGCCGCCCCCCTGGGAGCTGGCGGTTTTGGCGGGGGGCCCCGCGTGCCTGCTCCCTCGTGTGGCCCGCCCACGGCCAAAGGCCCCCCCCCCCCGGAGGCGCAGGCGGAGCTCCGGACGCTGGCGCAGGGCGGGCCTGGTTTCCACCACCACCACCACCACCAGAAGTTGAGGGGGAGGAGGAGGAGGAGGAGGAGGAGGAGGAGGAGGAGGAGGAGGAGGAGGAGGAGGAGGAGGAGGAGAAGGAGGAGGAGGAGGAGGAGGAGCAGGAGGACCCCCTCCCCCTCCAACGTAATTATGATGGTGGTGGTGGTGGTGGTGGTGGTGGTGGTGGTGGTGGTGGTGGTGGTGGTGGTGGTGGTGGTGGTGACCTTGCGCGGTGGCTTGCGCGGGCCGCCAACGCGGCACGCTACATTGGAGACGAGGGCGCTTACGCACCACCTTGCGCCGGCAGCTTAAGTGCCAATCAATGTCGGCACAGACGACCCCGTTGTGTTGCGTCGCTCATGTGGCGCCGGGCCGCAGCTACGATTCGCGCCTGCTTGCCGGCGCACGCTCTTTGGGGGGGACCGCCTGCTGTGGGCGGAGGCGTCGCCCGCGTGGGGGGGGCGTGGGTGGGAGGCCGCGTGGTGGTTCTTCGTCGAAGGGAGAAATCCCCAAGGAAAGGGACCAGACCTCAGGGGAGCCACGGTGTGGAAACAAAAGCGACGTCGGACGTCTTGGGAAGGCAAAGGAGGGTGCGGAAACTCCAGGGAGGTCACCGCAAGGACGGCGAAGAACTCCTGAGCCCGATGAGAGGGCCAATGAACCAGATTTGCCAAGACCCAGTCCAAACATTCAGCCCGACATCACCAGACTCAAGCGGAATTTTACGGGATTGCGTCGGTTTGGGCCGGCTGGCTTTGGAGGCGTGCGAAGGGTGACTTGGATCACCGCGGGAGGTGCTACCGTGCTAGGGGGGCTTTGAACGGATGCGGAGGTGGAACAAAAATGGCCTGACCTGGCTTATCAGTGGGTTGCACATTCACATTCCCTAAGTTGCTTGCGGATTTAGATATTTATGCCAAGTGGGATCCGCCCACTTAGCCAGCAGATGGTCCAACAAATTACCACCTATGGCACCTGAAACTAACTTATTAGCTAAGCCAATACATGTATACCCCACTTTAAAATAATATTACACTCCTCTGACCTACTTCGCCACCACAGCAATGATCCGAGGAGGAGAAAAAGGAGGGGGGGAGTGGTTAAAGGCCTTGACCTTCTGCTGTCCTTCGTCTCGCGCAGAAGCGTCCACGAACTGCTCCAGATCGCCCTGGACATCTCCAGATCTACCTCGACCGATCTGGATTTACACCGATTTGCCTGGATTTATCTCGATCTGCCTGTCCTGATTCCCATAAGTCGATTGGAGAGAAGTTGCCAGGCCCTTGGGGAGGAAGGGGGGGAAGGAGATACTGCTGTCTTGCTGCTAGAGCCAGCTCCAGAACGCCATGCCTCGGCGGGTCGACGGTTGGTAGGGAGGAGGGGAGGCCCCTCTCAACTCCTCTGCCTCCTCCCCGGCCTCCTCCTCTCCTTCGTCCTCCTCTCCTTTCCTCCCCTTCCTCCTCCCACTCGATCCTCTGTCTTTTCCTCCTCTCCTCCCTGTCCTTCCTCCTCCTCCTCCTTCTCCTCCTCCTTCTCCTCCTCCTTCTCCTCCTCCTTCCCCTCCTCCTTCTCCTCCTCCCACTGCCTCCTCGTCTCCTCTGCCTCTCCTTCTCTGCCCCAGCCCCCAACCATGGCTCCTCTGGGGGTGAGTCGTGTTGCCCAGTCACGGGCAGGCTGGGCCACCGAGGAGGTGATGCAGGACCGGATGCCTGGGGGGGGAACTGGGAGGGGTGCCAGGCCCTAAGGCTGGAACAAGAGAAGGCCCCAGCTTAGGTACGCCTTGTCGTAGTCGCCGGCGCACGTGACGCTGGGATCGCCGGCAGATCGCTGGAAGCCGCCCACCTCGACGTAGATGGCTCGCGGGAGCCCCAGGAGGATCGGGTACTCCGGCGCTCCGTAGGCCGTGCCCGGCGGGCTCTCGCCGGCCCCCAGCTCGCCGCTGCAGCTCTCGCACGCGAGGGGCCGCTGGCCGCCGCAGGCCGACTCCGCCCGGGGCGGCGACTCGCAAGGCCACGTCGCGGTGCTTCACCGGGGCGTCGCCGCTGCTGGCCATCCCGCCGATCGGGGTGCCCTCCGCCAGGCGCTGGTCGGCCCCTGAGTCGGGCCCGGCACATCGGCCCACGCCGGCGACGTGCGCGCACATCTGCATCGCGCAGGCATCCACCGCCAGCTCCGAGGCGGCGGCGGGAACGCCCGCCGAGACAGCGAAGAGAACGGTGGCGCGAAACGCCGTGGTGGTGGGATTGCGGTTTACGTACTGTGCAATCGCCACGCATCTACCAGCTGGGCCAGCTTTTTCAAAAGCTTGAGCCAAAATGGCTACTGGCCGGCTAGGGGTCAGAATTTGAAGAATGTCTGCAACCAGCTGAACGACAGCGGGGGTGTCCGATACACCAGTGTCGATTGGACCCGCAGGAGTATGGCTCGCAAGAGGTCGAAGACTGCAACGCCGACCCTTGTTTACCACGTGCGGCCCCGGAATTCTCAATGGGCTGGTGCGTCCTGGGCCATTTTGTGTGGGGCCAGAACGGGCCTTTGCAGGGTCCAAACTCAAAAGCAAATGTAAGGGAACCGGCTTGGTATGTCTCGCGACGCTGGGACGTCTGCCATTCTCCTTGCTGATTGCACCTTGTAACCATCCCCCCTCACCCAGAATGTGGTCCCCGCGTCGAGGACGATATTGATGACGACAACGACAACAAGATGTACATATATATATGTATATATAGACATAAAAATTCAACTGTTTATGTATACACCACCGCTGGAGACAACAATGACGACGCCGACGCCGACGCCGACGCCGACGGCGGCCAAGACATCGACGACGACACAGACGACGAAGACATCGACGACGCAGTCGATAACGACATCGACAAATGCGACGACGTCTCACCGCGACGGCGACCACGACAACGACGACAACCGCCGACTGACGACGACGCATATGAGTGACACGTTTCCCAGAAAGGGACGCCAGAGAAAGGGGCTCCTGAGACCGCGGCGTTGCGTCTGAAACCTGGAAAAGTGCGAGCGAAAGCGTCCTGCGACGGCCTTGCGGGCGAAGCCGACCGGACTTGAGACATCGGCATCGCCCGTCTCAAAAGTCCCTTTCCCTGGGGCCCCTTTTGGAACGACATGACATGATGCCCTGCCAGCGACCTCGCGCTGGGCGCGCCGCCGGCATCGGCCGCCTTGGTGGGGGTCGCCGCCTCGGGCTCCTCCTTCGGCGGCGCGCGCGCCAGGGCCCAGGAGCGAGGCGGGGACTCCTCCACGACCACTGCCGCCGGGATCGCTATTCGGGAGCCTCGGCAGGCAGTGGACATGTACTCCAAATCCCATATTGATCGACCCCCCCGAAAAACCGGAGCCCTCTCCAAATGCGACCTAATATTCCAGACCTTCGACGGGGCGCCTTAATAAACCGGACCCCTAAGCTCCAATCCAAAGAAAGCGCCCTAATAAACCGGACCCCCCCAGCTACAAAAAAGGCGCGGACCCGGGGGACCATTAAGAAGGGATTTGGAGTGCATTGTAATGGATATACTGTTTGGCCCCCCGAGGGCCCGATCAGATCCACGTCCACCGCCTGACGTCCCGGGGATCGATCGTAAGATCGATCCCCGGGGGATGATGACGGAGTACACCAGGGAAAAATCCAAATCAGGGGATGGTTTGAAATGGGATCGATAAAGAGATGGATAAGGAGATCGACCGGGAACCCGGGAACCCAGAACCCACCGAAATCGGACCGGAACCCATGGGAACCCAGAACCAGGAACCCGGGAAACCAGCCAGCCACCAAAATCGGCGGGACACTCTCGCCACAGCTCTCAATTTCCGCTGGGACCCCTTCGGTGCAAGCACTGCTTGGGGTATAAATCTCAGCCTCGGACCAGGAGCGCGCAAGGATCGAGGGCGGAGGGTCCAGGATCGACGAGCGATGGCCGACGCCGGAGGCCGAGCGCGCCAGGGCGGAGGGGGCCCGAGGGTTCGAGGCCAGCCAGGAGAAGTCAACAGAAACACAGCCTCTCAGAGGTACACGCGGGACCGTCCCGTGTGCGTGTGCAGTTGTACGCGCTTCTTCGAGCAAAGGGCGGGCATGACGTCTTACTGCGATTGGCTCCAGATAGAAAGTACGTTCCAGGAGCACGTTCCAGGAGCGAGGAGGAACCAACACAAACATAGCCTTTCGGAGGTGCGCGCGGGGCCGTCCCGTACCGTCGGGGGGTGGACCTAAGGAGACCTAAATAAGGCACGAGGCCCTTTTGTTCCATAAGATAAACTTCGAGTCCCCATGGAAAGCCTCAGGAACACATGGGGCAAACTGCAAAAAAAAACAATCAAAGAACACCAAGCCCCTCCCCCACGCAAAGGGTTCCTTCTTCACCGCCCCAACTGTATGTACGTGCGGTTGTACGCACTTCTTCGAGTAAAGGGCGGGCATGACGTCTTAATGCGATGGGCTCCAGATAGACAGTACGTTCCAGAAGTAATCAAGCATCTGGCGGCCCTTGTTTCTGTTGCCCGCATGGAGCAGCAAGAGATCGGACAAAAATGCCTGCACGTCCTGGGAATATTGGAACGCCGTGTCATGAGCTCTGGCCCCTCTGAGAACACGAGAGTGGAAAGGGTTGGAGGCGGCCAGGGGGTCTGACTTGGATGGACCTCGGAAGGGGGGATAAATCCAAATCCAAAGTGTGTCAAGAGGGGGCATAAATCCAAATCCCCTCAAAATTGGTCCCCGGACCCCTCCCAGGGTCCATCAGGTGCAATCGTTTCACCCAACAAACAGCTTTCGACGGTGCCGGGGCCGAGACCCGGAGGCCGAAAAAGAGAAAAGACGCTTCGAACCCAAGACCTCGAGAGTCGCCCCCTCTTCCCACTGCTGGCTGGAGCCAGTGCAGGTCCACCTCAGACCCCCAGCCGAGTCCAAGGAAGGAGGATATCGCTGCTCTTTCCCGCTCGCGGAGCAGCGCTAGTTTTTGAGCACGAGGCCCCGCATGGCAGACCAGGCAAGCCGCGGCGCGCTCAGCAGGGTCAGCTCGGCAGCGGGCGGCACTTGCACCGCCTCCTGGGGCAATGCCAAGGCGGAGTCACCACCAGCCGAATCACAGCGGTTGGTGCTAAGGGGAAAAGGGGGGCTATAAGTGGATGCCAAGGTGGCTCATGTATGGCCTAACATAGCATAGAAATGGATTAGACGTTCTCCCTAGGTGCCTTAAGGTGGTAATGTTACGGGCGAAGTGGGCTCTGCCCATTTAGCGGAGTGATCGAAGTAGGATCGGTCAGGTATAACTCACCTTAGCATCCACTGAAAGACACCTATCCACTTAACACCCCCCGCGGTGATCCAAGTAGGATAGAGCGCAACTCCTGCAAGGTCTTCGTAAGAACGACCACACGTGACTAAGCCTGGTTCAGAATCCATTGAACCCGACCCGGCCAGATTTAGTCGTGGATGGAAGCGATTCTGGCAGCATTAAGCCAAATTGAGCGGGACTAAGCCAGAATAGGCCGGTTTTCGACCAAGGATCTACCAGCGCCGATGCTGAATTTGACCTCCCAGGAGTTGCACCCTAATCGGGGGGGGGGCCTCAACTCTTTGGAAGAAGCGCCGCCCTTCCTCGAGGTGGGCCCTCAATAATGCACACTCCAGGGCCCTCCGAACAGACTCTGGACGTCCAGAGACCTCCTCGAGCATCGATCCTGGAACATTGATTATTTCCAGGAGGGACTGGTGGCCCCCCTACCGGTGACCCCCGTTTGCGCCCTCACCTGGAGGCCTCCCGAATGGGGTCCGTGTAGGTAGGAACAGAGGACCGCGCGAATCTTCGATGCATCGGCGATGTCGAATCGGCGCCGCTGTCGTGGAGGTGGTCGGGTTCCGTATCCGCGGCAGCGGCGGTGCATTGGCGATGCTGCGCGATCCTCCGGTCCCTTCTACTGGGACTCCATTAAGAAGGTCTAGAACGTTGCTCCCTGGCTTTTGGATCATTTCCCTGCTCGCTGGCGGCCGTTCGGAAGGATCTGGGCACCCCAGGAACGCCCTCGGCGAGGCGCAGCTGCTGGAGAGCAACCCGAGGCTGGACAACCGCCTGGAGCCGACGAAAACACCGAACAGCTCGGACCTCGAACCTCGACCTCGTACCTGGGACACTATTTGGGAGGCTTGGAGCACCGACTCCTCCGGGGACAGCACCTTCAGGCCAGGGGGTCGCTCTCCGGCCAGCAGCGCGGCGCCGTCGTCGACGCCGCGGCCGATGAGCTCGAGCACGTCGGCAGGCCTGGCCGAGGCGGGCAGGTGGTGCAGCGCGGCTGATGCCAGATCCCCTCGCGTCGCGAAGAAGCACACAGGAGGAACGCCACTGGAGGCCTCCCACATGGGGTCCGGCGTACATTGGGTTGGGGGATCGAGCCGCATCGCCCATGCGTCGCCGATACATCGCCGATACATCGGCGACGTGGGCGATGCATCGCTGCCGTCGACGTGAAGAAAATCGGGCTCCACATCGATCCTCCGACCCCATCTACTCTGGCCCCATTAGGGAGGCCTGGAGTCGAGCATATTCCGTAAGTGTTTATACCCCGCGGGGTAGCGGCCACCCCGCGCCGTGTGCCAACCCCCGGCAGGACCTATAGGCCATCGGCGCCTGGGTGGGGGCGTTGTCTCTCAGAACTTGGCCCTGCGGAGCAGGTCGCAGCCCAGAGGGGAAGAGGAGGGCGGTCTGGGCTGGTGACCTGCGGGTACCATTACAGTCCTCTGCAGGGCGGCGCCTCTGCGAGCTGCTACTCGAAGCCGAGCTCGTGCCAACCACGACGGAGGAGGAGGCGGAGGAGGAAATTTTCAAATGGTTTCGTAGGTGCCTGGAGATTCTTAAGCATCTGGGCCTCCTCGAGGGCGTTCCAGGGGTGCCCCGACCGTCCCGAACGGCCACCGCTGAGCCGAGCTCGAGCCCGAAAGCCAACGGAAGAATCACGACGGAGGGTTTTTGCTTATTTTCTGCCTCTGGTGGCCCTCCAAGTCCCCAGGAACGTCAAGAAACAGCCCCAGATGAAAAGCCGGTTCCAGGGAAAGGATCGAGACCTCGGGGTGCCAAAATTGCGTCAGACATCTCGACGTCGTGTGTCAGGGCGGTGCGATACGACAGTGCACCAGGAAACTGGCAGCACACATGGCTGCATTCAGGTGTGGAGTATCCAGAGGTCACGCACTGGATACACACGCGGAGGCCAGGCCTACACGATCATAGAACGGCCGAACGCCGAAGCGACATCGGGCCACCTGTGTAGCCAGCTATTGCCCGGACTGGCCGCGTCAATGTATCCCTGGAAATTGGATCTTGTCATCATGTTAATCGGTGTGATCTCGCACTGCAGTATTTCGACCGACCGTGCCTGGGTGTGCTGGGTTGTGTCGGTGTACTGCCTCGGTGTGCTGGGCCCCGTGTGCTGGGATCGGTGCCATGAGATGTGTCGGACGTGCTGGGAGGTGCGCTGGGAGCTGGGATGCATGCTGTGATGCGTTGGAGCGCGTGCTGGCCGTGGCCCCCCTGGGTGTGCCGGGAGGTCTGCCTGCATGTGTCGGTGTGCGCTTTGGGGCCACTTGGGGTGCTGGGATGTGTGGGTGTTGGCCCCCCCCGCCCCTGCCCCACTATTCCGACCGACCTTGCCCCCCCCATCTCCCCCCGTGGGCCCCCTCCTTTTCTTCCGACCGACCGTGCTCCCCCCACCCGTTGACCGACCGTGGCCTCCCCCATTCCCGACCGTGCCCCCCCTCCGTGCCCGACTGACCGTGGCCTCCCGCTCCCCCCCCCCGCGCCCCTCCCTTTATTTCGACCGACCGTGCCCCCCATCCCCCCCTCTCTCCCCCCGTCGACCCCGCCCTCCCCCCCTTATTCCGACCGGCCGTGCCCCCCCCCGCTGCACGACCTTGCCCCCTCGTTCCCTCTCCCCACCCCCGCCCCCCTCTCCACATTCCGACCGACCGTGCCCCCCCTCGCCCCCGAAGGCCTCGACCGACTGTGCCCCCCGCTGCTCGACAGTGGCCCCCCGCTCCCCTTCCGTTGCCGCCCTCCCCTTCGCCCTCCCCGCCCCCCTTCCCTGATTCCGACCGGCCGCGCCTTTCCCCTCATTCTTCTCCCGTGGCCCCTTCATCTTCTCCGACCGTCCGTGCCCACCTCCCCGCTTCCCCACCGTGGCCTCCCGGTCCCCTCCCCCCTCACATGACCGCCCCCCCCTCCCCCCCGTGGCCCTCCCCCCAGTTATACCGACCGACCACGTTCCTGCCCCTCACATGACCGCCCCCCCCTCCCCCCCGTGGCCCTCCCCCCAGTTATACCGACCGACCATGTTCCTGCCCCCCCCCGCTGTCCGACTGACGCCCCCCGCTCCCCCCCCCGCCCCTGTCCCCTCCTTCCGACCGATCGTGCCCCCCCCCCTACTCCCGTGGCCCGCCTCCCCCCTTTCTTCCGACCGACCGTGCCCCCCCCTCCCTGCCCGACCGACCGTGGCCCCCCGCCCCCCCCCCCCCCGCTCCCCGCGAACCCCTTCCGCCCGTCCTTTTCCTTATTCCAACCGTCCGCGCCCCTCCCCCCCTCACCCCCGTGCCCCCCTCCATTAATCTCGACCGGCCGTGCACCCCCCCCGCTGCCAGACCGTGCCCCCCCGCCAAGACGGCCCCGAGAGGCTCTCAAAACAGCCCCGGGACAGCCGAAGCTTTTTAAGACGCACGAAGACAGCCCAAAAGAGCCCCAGAACGACCCAAAAGGGCGCCAGTAATGTTCAAGAAGGCTCCAAGAGGACCCCCAAGACGCCCCAGAGACGCCAAACAACAACGACTCCGAAAAGCGCGCAGTGCCCAAGCGCTTCGTTCCATACCGGGGTCGGTATTAGAAAACACGCAATTGAAACCTCGCAAACATCTCCCGTCATATTGGGATCGCCTTCGTGTCGAAACCGTGAGCTGCACTCACACACCCAATGCTGCAATTCGCCGCCCCTTCGTTATAATCACTCGCTGGCCTGTCGCAACACTCGCGCACTTCTTCAAAACCACCAGAACTTTGCGCCGTCGCCACCCCCCAGTGTCCTGCATCCGTTATTGCATGGTCCTTGGCACGCGTGCTTCTTACTCAACATGAAATATGTGTGTGTGTGTGCAGCCTGCGCCCGAACTGGAAACGGACAGACATGTCGCAGAAGCCAGAGACTCCAAATTACACCGACTCGCTAGCCACACCGTTTGCCCGCCCTGGACCTTAGGTAGATGCCGCGGCAGCGGCCGCGGGGGCGCCGCTCCTGGAAAAGCGCAAAGCCCATCAACGCAAACTGTCGGAGTTCCACGCGGATCTCTGCTCTGCGCTGGAATCCCTCCCTGGCGCGCGCATCATAGAAGGGGTGGCCTCGGAGATTCCGCCTGGGGGGAGTCCAGCGCAGATCCAACCTCTGGAAGTCTACATTACGTTTGCGACCATCAGGAACGCCGAATGATGAACGAAGAGCGTCTGGCCATGGCGAGCATCGGCCACGAATAGGGCTCGACGACCTGGAACGGAGGAACGGGCCGAACACCGAAGCCCCTGGTGGGCTCAAGGCAGTCCTTATTTCAGCGTCTTTCCTGTACGTACCTGAGACGGCGGGCTGAGACAACGGCAACACAAAACATCGGTCCCCAGAGCTGCGTCCAGCCGTGGCGACGAGGGCCAACCCCGAAGGCACCTTATCGCTGTCTAAGCTCGCCCTCCTTCCGAGGACAACAGACGCTCAGGAACCGGGACGCGTGCCCCCCTTAAGCACAACAAGTCTTGAACCACCCGCTACAATGGGCAAACAATTGCTTGGGCCAGGGGCTTATTGAGGGTCGTCGACGCCCGGTAATGACGTGCAAATTAGTATTTCGCCGCCGCCGCCGTCATCTTTATCGTCAGCGCCGCCGCCGTCGTCGTCGTCGTCGTTGTCGCCGTCGTCCGCCTAACCATTGCACGGGAAACGTGCAGAAGTGTAGGTAGAGGTACGGGTAAGGTTCGTCTCGACGGGAGGAGTACGGACTTGCACTAGAAACCTTGTGCGATCAGGCACGGGATATCGCTGACTCGTGCAGGGTAACCGAGGGGATGCTATCCGCCTGGGCAAACAACCACCAAATAACATCCAGCACGGCGAACAATAGTGGGAGCACAATTCCTGGGGTGGGAGGATGGGGGAGAGCAAGAGGAGGAAGAGAAGCAGGAGTAAGAGGAGGAAGAGGAGAAGAGGAGAAGGGGGAGGAGAATAGCGAGTCAGAGCGAGAGAGAGAGAAAGAGCGGAGGATGAGGAGAAGGGGAGGAAGAGAAGAAAGAGGAGCGGATGAAGAGGAGGAGGAGGAGGAGAAAGAGGAATACGAGGAAGAGGAGGAAGGGGAGGAGGAGGAAAACAAACATAACTTCAGGTCGAACCTGGGACGCGCAGAGTCTATGATTGCCAGGCAAGAGATTTGAGGAGGGCGGCGACATAACAAAGACCTCATGCGCTTACGCTGCCCTGTCGGTTTTCGGGTCATACCTTGGCTCTCCAGCGACCGTTCGAGATGATCAGGGCACCCCTAGAACGCTTTCAGCGAGACGCAGATGTTGGAGAGCACCCCGAGGCTGTCAAACCGCCGAGGACCGACGAAGACGCGTGAAAAACTCGAGCGTCGAATCTGCTTCGAGGCGGATCCAGCAGTTGCGACGCGGACGCTCCAGGCATCCCATGGAGGGACGACAAACGCTTAAGAGCCTCGAACCTCTGAGTTTCCTTTTTGGACCAGAAAACGAACGACACCACCCCACCTACGGCCCCATGGGCCTCAACATCTACCATGTGAAATCTGGCTTGGGCTTGCGCGTGGTATACGCCACGGCGGCCGATGGGCCGCAGCGCCACGTGGAGGGCCATAGGTGGGGTGGCGTCGTCTGTGTTTAGGTCGACGTTTGCCCCCCTCGGGCTCCAGGAAATCGTACCTGATCACCAGCTGCGGGCGCCTTTGTGGCGCGCGCAAGGGGGTAGGGGGAGGGGGGAAGGCTTCTTAGAAGGCGGCTGCCTCTGAGAAGGAGCCAGCCGCCCTTCTAAGAAGCCAGGGGCGCACCGCTTCTTAGAAGCACCCCTGCAGCTCCTTTCTAAGCACAGAGCTGCTTCTTAGAAGCAGCAAGCCACTTAGAAGGACGCCAGGAACAGCTTCTAAGAAGCAAGCAGAAGCTTCTTCGGGATGGCGCCCGTGCCTTCTAAGAAGGGGGGCGCTTCTAAGAAGCCTTCCCTCCTCCCCCTACCCCCCTCTGCACGTGGCCGACGCCTGCCATCCCGGAAGTGCGGCACGCCGTTGGTGAGGCCGCCGTCCAGCCAGCGCGAGCCCCGCCAGGCGGCCCACGGGCCTCGGCAGGTCAGCCAGGGCACGGCAGCGCTGGCCACCAGCGCCTCCCAAGCCACGGCAAGGGTGACGAACGAACAACACTCGCTCAATCCTACTAGGGAGGAGGAAGGGGGGAAGGGCAGGGGGATGAAGGCGCCACCGCTATGGGTGCGAGATGTCCGACCCCGAGAAGGGCTCCCTTGTCTTTGAATTCAACAACCAGTTTCTTGAATTCCCCAAAAAGTGTTGGGTATTCAAAAACCCGACAACACACACCCACCTGGCCCGCCTCCCCTGGGACTCCACTCGGAGAGCTCCGGGAGTCGCATAGGCACGGGTGCTGGTGGTCGGCTCACGCAAGGAGGGCCACCACGAGGGTGGCCGCCACCTCCTGGCAGAGGACACCTCCGACGTGACGTGGCTCTCCTAAACTTCTGGCGTGCTTCCTTGAGTTCGGCCTCTGGGACTCGAGTCCCGGCGCCCGGGGCCATTGAACACGGATCCAGGGCGAAAAGCTTGCCCAGGGGAAGGGGTCATGGCCTCTGGAGGCCCGCATTGAGGCAATCATATCGTCGGATGTCTGGAGGGCGGTCCCGCAAGGTCCCCCGAGCACCCCCGCCAGGCCGCCAGAAACCTTCGAGAACGTCCAACAAAAAGCCTTGGCCCTCTCGAACCTCGATCCGTAGGAGGAGCAGGCAGCCATCCTGGTGGCCCTTTGACACTGCCCGAGCCTCTCCGAGCGCCTCCTTGCTCTCGAACGTGGAGACGAGCCTTCAGGGGGAAGGGTGGGGGGGGGGCATGGCTCAGGGGGGGAACATCGACCTGGAATCGTCGGTACATCGCCGCTAGATCGGCGATAGTAGAGGCCTCCCAAATGGGTTCCGAGTGAATTGGGTCGGAGCAGCGCTGACGCATCGCCGATCGCCAATGAACGCATCGACGATGCATCGGCGATGCGTAGTCGACGTCGGCGATACATCGGCGACGTCGACGTGGAGAAGATCAAGCTCCACATCGAGCGTTATTGGCAACGCATCATCGCGATCCCCCGACCCCATCCACTTGGACCCCATCTGGGAGGCCTGGAGATGGGCCATCGACAGTGAAGCCCAACGTTCCCTGGCGGGGTGTGCTGTCGAGCCCCTGCTTGCGATTAGTGGGCGAGCGGGGGTCGACGTGTCCTCCCTGATCCCCTCCCCGTCCCCGATACCTCTCGGGCCCGGCGGCCGTTCGGGACCATCCTGGGCACCCCCGGAACGCTCTCGGCGAGGCGCAGCTGCTGGAGAGCATCCCGAGGCTGCGGCACCAGCCAGAGAATCGACGAAGGCGCCCGGAAACATCAAGCCTCGAGCCCTGACGCTGCCCCTGCAGCCTGTTGACGCCGCGGGGGGGCAGCGGGGACACGAGCTCCGTCATGCTCACCGCCAGGGAGCCCTCCGCGGGCACGGGGGCCCGAAGGGCGCAGCGCCGGCAGAAGAAGTCCCACATGGGGCCGGGCCTTCCGGGCTCCAAAGAGAGGGGGGGGAGGGGGGGGGGTCCCTGAGAAATGCGGCCCCCCGACGACCCTCGACAAGCTTGACCTCTGAGGACAGCACAGCCCGCCCCCCCCCCGCGCCAGGAGCCCCAGTGTTGACCTGGTGATGCAGGGGGTCCTGGCCGTGTGTGTGTGTGGGTGTTGTTTGAGGTTCTTGGGGGCCCAAATAACCAGCCTCACCTCCAGCCAGGACCCCCTGTTTCACCAGGCCGTGGGTGGGGGTCCTGGCTGGGGGTGGGGTTGGGCTGTCTTATCCTCAACCTCAGGAAGATGTGGACGCGCCGCTCGATGTCGCACCCTCTCGCCCCTTCCATGTCGCGCACTCTCGAATGTGTCAAAGCGGGCCGCAACGCGGTCTGGGCCAGGCGCGACTCGGAAGTTCCTCCATGGCCGACACTGGAGTGGGTGCCAACAAGTACTTTCCAGGTTGCTCTTGACGAGGGTCGTCGGGCGAGGGGGCCCTGAACAGTCTGGACTAAGCCCGCACGTAAGCCCGTTCCTCCCCCGTCCTCGAGGCCCCAGCCCTCCGGGCCCGATCCTCGAACCCCGGGAGGCCTCATCCAGGGGTACTTCTCCAGCGTGCAGGCCACAGCCATGCCAAACCTCGGACGAACACAAATCGCACGAGCATGCCATTCTGAAGAGAACAGTCATCGTCTTGGGAGGAACGGGGTCGGAAGGATCAGGGGCATGAGCGCATCCAGATGCAATGCACGATACCTTCGACCGCATATGGGTAATGACATCCTCATGCCCCCCAGCCCCGCCCAGTGCAACCCGATAACTGCCTTCCTGGCCTCCGCGAGGTCCGCGCGGATCTTTCGCATCGGCGCCCGAGGCCCTCCCGGCAGCGCCCCTGGCGCCGCCCGCTTCCGCGCGCCGAGGGCAGAGGGCCCAGCGCCCATCCAAGAAATCCGCGCGGACCTCCGAGCGCCAACGTTGACAGCAGGAGCTCGACCACAAGAAACCTTCCACAAGCAACCCAACCCTGAGACCCCAGGACTTCCAGTGATTTTTGGTGTGGGAGCGTCACGCTTTCCATGGCAAAAGCATCGAAAGCCAAGGAACCCAGGCACCCTGGAGGCAAGCAGGGGGTGTTTCTTGGCATGGGCCTCCACTGTATTTGAGTAGAAACCGGCCGCCCAGGCATTCCTATAGGCCTGCCACGAAATCTTCTTAGAACCCCAAAATGTTCCAATAACGAAAGCAATGTTCTTAGAACATAAACGCGATGTGCTAGAACAAGACAGCCCCACCCAGAAATGTTATGATAACATCTTGTGCAGACCACAAAGGGTTCTTAGAACATTCTTTGGTGGGCCTATAGGCGAGCCAAGAAGCTTTGCGACTGCTTGATGTGTGCCGCCATCCCCCCCGAGCCGCTTGTCTGCCAGGCTTCCGTGTATTCTCCGTCGGACGCCCGGCGAAGGAGGCCTGGGCCTGCACGGTTTCCCCCCGGGCCTTTGGCGACCCGAGGAGGAGGAGGAGGAGGAGGAGGAGGAGGAGGAGGAGGAGGAGGAGGAGGAGGAGGAGGAGGAGGAGGAGGAGGAGGAGGAGGAGGAGGGGGAGGGGAGGGAGGGGAGGAGGGGGGAGGGGAGGAGGGGGAGGAGGAGGAGGAGGGGGAGGAGGAGGAGGAGGAGGAGGAGGAGGAGGAGGAGGAGGAGAAGGAGGAGGAGGAGGAGGAGGAGGAGGACGAGGGGGAGATGGAGTAGGGTGAGGGGGAAGAGAACGGGTCGCCTAATTAAGCCCTTCGGAAAAAAAAACCTCCACCCGGGCCCCCCGAAACTCGGTGGCCCCTCGTGGCCCTCTGCTCGCGGCTCCCGTGGCTTGAGCTGTTTAGACAGAGGCCTCCCGGAGGGGGTCCGAGTACAGTCGAGGCGTTGAAATAGGGAACCCTAAACAAGGAACGAGGCCCCTCTTTTCCATAGGTTAAGCTTCGATTCGCGTGGAAGACCCCATGAAGACCTCAGGCAGGCTGTGAAGCAATGAAGGAACACCGAGCCCCCCCCAACGAAAAGGGTTCCTTCTTCAGCGCCCCGACTGTAACTGGGGTCCGACGGTCGAGCCGCATCGCCGAGACATCGCCGAAGCATCGCCGATGCATCGGCGATGCGGCGACGTCGGCGATACATCGGCGACGTCGGCGTGGTAAACGTCGGGCTCCACATCGAACCGCATCGCCAGCGCGGCGGGATCCTCCGACACCATGAGGCCTGAAAGGAATGACAGCTTTTCAAAACCTTCTGCCGCAAGGGGTGGAGAGTCGTGATCCTTCCTTCGAGAACCGCACGGACGCGTCGAACTGCCCGGTCGTCATCACGAACCCCGCGAGAGCCCCGGCGTTGGCCCCGGCGGCCCGCTGGACGGAGGCGTCTCCGTGGCCGAGCGCCAGCAGAACGCCGCAGGCGTAGCTGGTCGGAGGCGGGCCGGCCGGCCAAAATCCGACCAGAATCGGTCCGTGGACCCCCGGCTCGGTGGCGGGATGGGCCGAAAGCCACCACGTATGTAGGCACCCAGACATGATGGCGTCGTAAAAAAATCAGGACGGGAGGTTTTTCGCTATTTTCGACCCCTGGGGGCCCTCGCCGGGCCTCGGGACCGTCAAAAAACGACTCAGGACGAAAAACCGGCCCCAGGGAAAGGGTCTAGATTTCCAGGGGCGCCGTCCTGAAAAAATCAGGACGTGGCATGTCTGGGCAGCTTGCCTCAGAACGCCCGAATCCCCAACACCTTGCATCCCTTGGGCGGCCGACTTCCGCCTCGGCCGGCTTCCGCTGGCCTTCCACCGCTGCCTGCGGACGCGGCCTCGTGCTGCTTCTGCCGCCTTCCTCCGATTGGACGGGACGCCCTGTCGTTCCGGACACAGGGGGTGTCTCGTGATGAGAGTTCATCCTGTGGCGCATGGCGCGTGGCAGCCGCGTGCTGATATTGCACGGCGTGCGCATCCCCCACGAACGATTGCGCGAACCGCTGCGCACATGGTTCGGGGCCTCCCCTGCCAGGGACCCATCACAGCCCCAATCCGCACCCTGCCGAGCAGGATGCCTCGACGGGCCCTCCTCCGAGCTGACCTCGAGGCCCCCTCCCGCGCAGACCACGTCCAGCCGTGCGGGCAGGGCGCCCCCGGCCTCGAGCTCGCCCTGGAGCCTCCGGCGGGCGGCCGTCCTCTCCGCCTGCTCCGCGGCCTCCTTGGCGCGCTGCCGCAGGGCGGCGATGTCCTGGTCCCACTGGTCGGAGTCCACCTTTCGCTCTCTTGCGCCTCCCCCTCCCGCCTCCCCCCCCCCCCTTCCACCCTCCTTCCCTTCCCCCCCTCCCCCTCCCCCTCCCTCGCCCCCCCTCGCCCCCTCCCCCCCCCTCCTCCCCCCGCCCTCCTTCCCCTCCCTCGCTGCCGCCCCCCCCCTTCACACCCCTTCCCCCCTTCCCACCTCCTTCGCCTCCCTCCTCGCACCCCCCCCTCCCTCCCCCCTCCTTCCCCTGCCCCCCTGATCTCCACGGAAGCATCTAGAAAAACGGGCAGTTTCACTTTCACGCGCACCTTGACTGGACAGGCTTTTGTTTCGAATGGCTCATCCTAAACGCTATTTGTTTGAGAAGAACGATGAACCCTGGGAGGAAGGATTTTTTTCCGAGACAGTGCTTGCACTGAGGGTTCCCTGCTTGCTCTTATTGAACAAGCTGTTGGGTATTATGGGTTTTGCCTCGTGGGCACCCCGTGCGCTGGGGGGAATGTGCCGAGGTTGCGCCTCGTTACCGCCCGTGCCGCCTCGTGGGCGCTCGTGGGCACCTCGTGCACTTGGATTTGATTTCCATCAGTGCAGCTCGACATGAAAGGCGCCAGCTTCCCAACTGATTGAAAAGAGGCTTCACGACGCAAAGAGGTGGCCCCGCAGGAGTGAGGATCTACGCGGAGGTTGCTGCGGTCGGGAATTCTTGCTTGCCTAGCGCTTCTTGGCGGCGGCCCTGGCGGCACGCCATGCCCTGCAAACGGATGGCGTGTCGGTTCGCCTCGCGGAACGGGATTTGGGATACACGCAGAACTTTTGAAACTTTGGCATTGGACGTGGTTCGCGCGCGGCGCCGAGGCGTGGTAGGCCAGAACCGGCGCCGCGACACGCAAAGCAACAGTTCCTGACCAGAAGGGGTGCGGGGGTCAAGAGTGGATGCTAAGGTGGGCGATATATGGCATGACCCAGCTTACAGGTGACTGCAAGTGCCCCAGGTGG
This sequence comes from Prorocentrum cordatum, assembly GCA_963575745.1. Classification (NCBI taxonomy): domain Eukaryota; class Dinophyceae; order Prorocentrales; family Prorocentraceae; genus Prorocentrum; species Prorocentrum cordatum. Next base: position 275,815 of record CAUYUJ010014822.1, on the reverse strand, counting down.
CTCCGGGGGCAGACAGCTCCGCCACAGAAGTGGGCGGGCTCACCACGGCCCCGATCTGTACTGCCTTTAGCCGCTCAGGGTGCGGCAGGTTAGGCCATAGACCCTTGCAGCCAGCTTATAGGCCAGCTCCGGCCGAATATAACCCACCCTGACAGTTCGGCCAGCGTTGCCCACACATAAGCCAGCTTCAGCCACTTGAGCCACCCCCCTAATTATCCCCTTACCACCCCTCGCAGTGATCCCAAGAGCCGACCCTGGGCTGTGGTGCCCCCCACCGCTCGCAGATGCACCTCTCTCTCTCTCTATAACACCTGCGCGCACCGCTCGCATCCTCCACGGGACGGGGCACAGACGGCCTCGCCCGCGCTGCGCGCGCGACCGGCCGCACCGGGTGTGCACCAGAGGAGAGTGCACTATCAATGTGGAACCTCCCGCTCCTCCTCCTTCGCCTCCTACACTGCGTTCCCCATTCGCAAGAAGATAGTTTCCCCCGTCCCGGGGGAAATAATGGTGCACCACTTCGCATTGCAGTGTACGTATAATGATGCCCCATCGCTCATTTCCCATATGAACGTTGCCCATCCCAACCCAGGCCGGCATTGTCACTCGCATCCTTGCAAAAATTACAATGCGTTACACACTCGTGCATTTCAAAAGGTTAAGAGTCCAAGATCCCCCTGCGATACAATTGCACAAAGTCCACACATGCGCGCACATGCTGAAATCAGAACACATGTAATTGTTCCGCAAGTATTTCAGCACAACGACAAAAACAAACAAGCGTGTCATCACAAAGACTGCAAGTGTTCAGCCCGCGCGCATTTGCTGAAACCACTTGAAAATAAAACGGCTTTCGCAATATAGTCCAGCAGCCGCATTCTCATCTTCCCCTGCGGCGCATCCACGTTAACCTAGCATGCGCCCAGCGCGGGATCCTGAATCACATAACACCATGCGGCCGCGCACGCGCCGAAACTTGCCCAACTCAATGGCATTTCTAAGAATTTCAGGATTCCCCAAACAGTGCTTGCAATTGGCGTTTCTCCCTTCTTTTTAAAGAGCCGAAGAAGCCCGTCGGTCTAGAAGCTATGTGGTCGCCGTCGCCGCCCCGTCGCTTTGGGCCTTCCCGTCGGTCTGGCGGCTATGTTGCCGCCGTCGCTGCCGAGTCGTTACTTCGCGCTGGTTTGCGTCATTGGCTTGGCATTCCATCTCATTGGTGTGCATTGCTCTCTCTATATCTGTCTCTCTCTCTCTCTCTCTCTTTTTCTGGGCTGGTTTGAACTGTTGATTGCATTGACTTGCACTTGTTTGCGTTGCCTTGTTCTGCGTTGGTTGGCATTGCGCTGCGCAGCTTTCCCCGGAATCATCAGTATCCCCAGGAGACCTACGCATTACGCATGGCTCTGCACCATCGTGCATCGAGGTAGTAATGCGAACTCATACCACCCCGGCCAGGCCGTTCTCACCCCCTCACTCCTGTCAACGAACACTACGGGCGCACACTTGTTTATCAAAACGTAGCAATGTATGGCCCCCGCCGAAAAAAAAACAAAACAAATATTGACACGCGCGCGTCGCCGCGCGCGCATACTGGAACCCTTTTTCCCCAACAACCTTTTAATGCCGTACGGATTTGAATATGATGATGTTTGAGAGTATCTCGTCATTGCAACATTATGTGTTAAGCAAAACTTGCGCGCGCGCTCCCGCGAATTCGTTGGGAAACAACAATTTTTATCACGTGCATCAAATGCGGCCAAGCATTGCGAAATCATCTGGAATTCTTGAGCACTTGCTGGGGGGGGTACGATCCCTGTCAACTAATACCATGCGGGCCGCCCGCGCGCGTCGGCCGCGCGCTCATGGCCAAATCTTCCCCAAACCTTCGTCAGAGATACGAGGCGTGGCCACCATCATCACCGGCGTTACTAGCATTGATGCCGTCATTGGCCTGGCCGTCGTCATCGTCGTCATTGTCACCACCGTTGCTACTATCATCATCGTGTTTCCGTCGTTGACGTCGCCATGATACCGCGCCCGCCCCAGTCACCAATTCGCGCTGAAGTGCCCGCGCGTCAACGCGGCCAGCGACACGCGCTGAAAAGTCCCCAGCGGTCAGCGCCACAGCGGCCGCGTCAAACTAGCAGGCCGCTTTGCGCGCGAGCTTGCGCGCGCTAGCGCGGCCGCGGCGACGCGCCAGCCAGCGCCAAGCAGTCATCGCAATCGCCGCCGCATCAATTGTGCAAACTGGGTGGCGGGTGGGTGGGTGGGATGATTGTGCGAGCAGCGTTTCCAACCATATGAAAAGACGCGGACTTCAACAATATGTCCTCCACGTTTCTTGCATGCCCGCGCGCAGGCAGTTCCTTACCATGGCAGTCGCCAACGCCGACGTATAACCACCGTTATCGTCATCGCCAATCTCAACCATTGCCGCCACCATCCGTCAAGCATCTTCATCACCCTGATCACCGACATCATCACAATCATCGTCGTCACCGGCATCGGCGCGCTGCCGTCGACATCGCCACCATCGACATCACCGTCGTTACTGTTATCATCTTGCTGTTGTCCGCGTCAGGATGTTAACGCGCCCGCCCGAGACACCGACCAGCATTGAGGTGCCCACGCGCCAGAGCGGCCCTTGAGACTCGCTGAGAAGTTCCCATCGATGGGCGTCATGGCGGCCGCATCGGTTGTGCCAAACCCGGCGGCAGCTCTGTGCGCGAGGGTGCGCGTGCCAGCGCGGCTGCAGCGACGCGCCAGCCAGCCAGCGCCAAGCAGTCACTGCACTCGCGGCCGCATGGGAGGGTGGGGTGCCTGCGCGTGTAATGGGGTTAACTGCTCATGATTGCCTCGGTTCATAGTAGCATCCTCGTCGCCCCCTGTCCCGCGTTGGTCCAAGAAACGACCCCCGCTTGCCGAGGCCTCCGCTCGCACCTCCTCCTCCTCCTCCTCCTCCTCCTCCTCCTTCTCTTCGTCGTCCTCCTCCTCCTCCTCCTCCTCCTCCTCCATCTCCTCTTCCTCCCCCTCGTCCTTCCACCATCACCCCCATCTACCACCCTTCGGTTTATACCGCCGTCCGTCCACCAGCCCGAGGAAGTGCGCGAAGCCTTTCTGACACATCACGTACACCCTGGACGCGCCAAGGCAGCCCACTCCCAGGAGGAGGAGCACGAGCATCAGCTTGTGCACGAAAACGAGCACCTGCAGGAATCCGTCGCGGAACTCTGTCCCCTGACCTCATCTCGTCGCGAAAAAAAAAAAAAACACGGCAAAAGATGTTCGCGGAATGTCGGCCTCCCGGGGCCCTCACCAGAAACTCGTTGCGTCCCTGTTTCTGCCCCGTGGCAGACACCAGGAAGTGCCCCCACCCACCGCGGCGATCAGGGGGAAGGACGATACCAGTACCGCCACCAGCCCCTCGTCACCACGGCTGGATTCGCCTCGACATCCTGGTCAGAACGCGCCCCAGGAGATGTCTAGTCAGTAACGGTTCTTGTTGTCCCCCAGTCGATGAGGCCTTCCAATCCAGATTCCCCTCTCTTTTTTAGGATATCTGATTGCTGGGTTGTGTATTGGGACACGGTGGTGGAGCTCCACCCGAAGAGGACTCGTCCAAATTGGTTGGAATCCGTCCCGCATTCTGTCGTGGTCCCCCGCCCCCCCATAACGATGTGGTGGGTGTGGGTGATGGGGGACATCCTGCTGTAATGAACCTTGGGGCACACCCTTCGTCGACTCTACGCTCCGCGGAACGCCCGAGGGCTCCGCGAGCCTAAAGAGAGACTATTAGGAGGGAGAACAACTCAGACACAAAGAATAGTTGACTCCACGGAGACTATGGAAAAAGGAAGTGGAGGGAAAGCCGAACATCCAGGAAATATGGAAAACGTGTGATCCTGCGTTTTTTTTTTTTTTTGTTCTCTCTCTCTCTCTCTCGATGTGCCCCTGGGCCACCCAAGTATCGTGAGGCACCAGATGGCAGGCGAGCCTCTCACTCGGTGTGGCTACTGCATCCCCGAGTGCAGGGGGAGAAAGCAGAACCTGACACGAGCAACCTTTCGTCCAGGATTATCGACGAAAGCAGAATTGAGACACACTCGGACCGATATAGATCGGACATCTCGGAGAAACGGCGAGCTTGGAGGATGTAACGGGGGAGCCGCAGCCGTTTTTGAGCGTTCCGGAACGCTCTGGGCCGATGTATCTCGATTCGAGGCCTGCCTGTCTGGATGAGGGGAGCCCCCGCGAGCACTGGGGTAGGAAGGGGGGGGGGGACGAGGAGGATGATGCGGAATCTTCCCGATCCTGCTGTTCGGGCTGCCCCGCGCCTGCGCGAGGAAGCTCACCATGGCAAAAAGCAGGGCAGCGCCGCGCGCACCGAAAAAAAATATTGAAATGACAAAAACACCGATGGCTGGACCGCGCGGCCGTCCTCGGGCCAACTGTCGAAGGACGACTCTGTCACACGATCTCCCCGATCTCCTCGCCTCTGCCCCCCCGTCCACGACCTTCTCCGTTGTCCATCGTCCCCTCGCTGCTCTCCCACCACCTCCTGCACGGTCTCTTGCTGCCCCTCACCCTGTCCGACCTCCTGTCCCTCGGCGTCCTTGCTCCGCCTTCTCCCTCCTCCCTGTCGCCCTCCACCTCAATCTCCTCCTCCTCCTCCTCCTCCTCGTCCTCCTCCTCCTCCTCCTCCTCCTCCTTACCACCACTCTGGTTCGTGACGAGCCGCAGAACGCGGGAGAGCTCGGCAGGTGCTCAAGCGCACCACGCGCGCACTCGCCCCGGACAAGTGCCCAGAGCTCACTTCGCCTTACCCGTGCGCGAGAGCTCTTGGCTGCGTTCCAGGGGCATGGACAAGGCGTGCGTCGTTTGGACTCCGGGCATCGCATGACCGACGGAAGGGGCCAGACGCGAGAGGCAAATGGGGGCGAAAAATCGCGCCGCATCGCCGATGTATAGGCGACGTCCAGATGGAGAGCCCCGGGCTCCAGATAGCGCCACATCGCCGATGCATCGACGACGCGGCGCCATCCCCCGACCTCATCTACTCCGACCCCATTCGGGAGGCCCAGACAGCGGCCTCAGGCAGTGCCCCACATAGATTCGCCATCGCGGCACATCACGTACGAGGGCATACAAGGCTCCCATGATTGCTACCGAACCCCCTGGTGGTGGTGATCGGTCTAGCTGCCCCGACAATACAATGGACACATGCGATAAGATGTCCTGTCAGAAGGACTGCAGGGGCGTGTCCGCCGCCCGTCTTCACCCTCACAATGCGGCCCCAAGGTCCTTTCTTCTGCGGATTTCAGGGGCCCTCGGGGGATGAGACCCGTGCCCGTCGAGCGCCTCGCAGTCACGGGCCTGTAAACGGCGCATCCGAGAAAACTGCGGCTGTGGATTCTCCGCTCTCTCCAGTCGGATCTGGCAGAGGGCAGACTGGCGATAAGAAGAGGGGGTCAGGACCGACTCGGGGGGGCAAGGGAATCATCGAGATGGAACCGGTGATGCATCGCCAATAGATCTGCGATGGGCCCCGAGAGCAAGTCCGCAAGCTCCTGGGTGGGCGGCGGGTCGGGCTATCAGGCCCCTGCCGGCGACGCATGTGCGATTGGGGGTCGATGCGATCCTCCCTGAGCACCTCCCTAACGCTGCCCCTGGCCAGTGCCCCCGCACCTCCGACGTCGTCATTTTTCCACTGCGCAGCCCCTGGAAGCCCCGACCCCTTCCCTGGGACCAATGGCCCTCGCTCGTTCGTTCGGGGTTTTCGGGCCTCCGTTCGCTCCTGTGCTGCCTGGGATTTTGCGCTTGACTCGAACCAACGTGAAAAACACACTCTCCGGGACAGAAGATCCATCCCAACATATTTTTCAACGCTCCCAGGCGCTGGCGAAGGCCCCTGGAGGCCGTGACATATCAAACACCGTCCGTCGCGATTTGCTCGCGGCGCGCGGGTTGGTCTGGCGCTCAGCGCACGGAGCCTCGCGCAGCGCCCCGCGAGAGGCGGCCGCTCACGCGACGGGGGGATCCAAAGGTGGGGCCCTAAGGTGGGGCCCTGAGGGACGGGGCCCGCAGGATAGGAAAGGCTCAACTTTCACTGCTGGAGGCCACTCTCGGGCGTTGGCAAAACTGGGTTTAGTGGGACCCGGTTCAATGATGTGTACTGGGGGGCGCCCCCCAGTCCCCGTTCCTCTGACCGGAACTGCCGTCACCCGAAAAACACCAGCTACGGCAGACTTGGTTTACACGTCGTTCATTTCTAATCGTGCTGATTTCGAACTAATTGTGCTCTTTCTAACTGTTCCTGGCCCCCCAGTGGCCAAGAGGCCCAGGATAGAACAATTAGAAATGAAAGGATCTTGGCCCCCACAAAATCAAAGAACAATGGAAGAATTAGACATGAAACATGTGTAGTGATTCTGGCCAATTTAGGGGCTCTGGGGCCCTACTACTGAACAGGTCCCCTTACCTGTGGTCCCGGCTATACCTGGCACTCGTCCTTGAAGGCCACGCTCCTCGGGGCCCCATCTTGAGCCAGTCCTTGGTTATTCGCGGTAACGCCCCTGGCTAAAACCGCCCGCTGTGAATGAGCCATTCTTGAGCACTCCCATACGGCGCCAGGGCAAGCGTGACGTGACCGGCCCCCTCCCCCCCCCCTCCCCCCCCTGTCACGCCCGTTTTGGCCAGGGGCCGAGACAGCTGCCTCCTTCAGACCGCCGACAGAAAGGGGTGCGGTCCTGGATGGAGGGAAGCGGGTCCAGCCGGCCTCTCGAGCCTTCGCCGGCGGCGGGTGGAGGGGAGGCGCGAAGGGCGGAAAAGCCAACGGGGGGGAGATGGCGGACGAGGAGCCGTAGCGGGAGCGGGCGCAGGAGAAAAAGCATGAGGATGATGCTGCTGATGATGAAGAGGATACAGTTGCTGATGATGGTGATGACGACGACGACGATGATGATGATGACGGTGAGGATGATGATGATGATGATGATGATGATGGTGATGATGACGATGATGATGATGATGATGATGATGATGATGATGATGATGGTGATGATGCTAATGCTGATGCTGATGCTGATGCTGATGCTGATGCTGATGCTGCTGATGACGATGATGATGATGATGATGATGATGATGATGCGAATGATGATGTTGATGACGGCGGTGATGATGACGCGGATTATGATGATGACGGCGATGATGATGACGGCGATGAGGATGATGATAATGATGATGGTGATGATGATACTGTTGATGATGATACTGATGATGGTGCTGATGATGGTGCTGATGATGATGATGATGATGATGATGATGATGATGATGATGGCAGTGATGATGATAGTGATGCTGCTGATGATGACGACGATGGTGAACATGATATTCATGACGCTGACGACGATAATGGTTGTGGTGGTAGTGAGGATGTTGGCGCTGCTGCTGATGGTCATTGGGAATGGTGAAGATGATGCTGAGGGTGATGATGATGGTGGTACAGTGAAGGAGAAAGACAAGTAGGAGGAGGAGTTCGGGTACCCTGGGGACCGCGGGTCTTCCGATTGCGCCGCACCGTAGGCACCGACTAGCGTCAGACGAGAGCGCGGGCAACTACGAAAGCCCAGGCGATGCCTTCGGCAGTCGTCGCGGACTGCTGCTTTAACTGATTGTTAGTATGCAGCGCTAGGGTAATGGAGGAGAGGAAGGTCAGGAAACCAGAGGAGGCTCAGGAGGCGAGAACAGGAGAGGTAAGGGGGAAAGCGTCCGCGGCATGTGGGCAGCCGGATACACACGTTCGCGGCGCCAGGAGGTGCATGCGGGCGGTTGTGGCACACCCTCCGCTGAGAGTCTAAAAGACAGCCCAACGCCATCTCGGACGGAATCCCAACGCAGCGACCCCTAGCGCTTGGAGAGCTCGTCGGAAGGCGGCACCTGCAGGCCCCTAGAGGCGACGTGAAGCATGCCGCACGACATGATCCAGCAATAGATCTCTGCACGCGGGCACGGCGCTGCGGGGCAGCGGCTCGCTAGGAGTGCAGAGCGACCACCTGGGCAGGGACGATGCCGCAGCGCTGGCCAGAACATAAGTTTAAGCAGTACGGCCCAAGGGGGAGGAGGAGGAGGAGGAGGAGGAGGAGGAGGAGGAGGAGGAGGAGGACAGTCAAGCTTCGATGTTTGGCACGCACAGCCTCGGACACAGCCAGGCAGTAACGTTTTGGCGACAGCCACATTTTCAGTACACATCGACGGCTGCACGCTCCCAGCCCCAGTGTACGAGCAGCGCCTCAACAGTCTTGTTCATTCGCGCACTTCGCACGCTGTTACCCTCCCACGCTACTCGATCCTTTCGTGCATGGCAAAAAAAACGCGTGTCTCTCTTCCTTCCTCTTCCAGGGAGCGGGAGGGAGGAGCGGGAGCGACACTAGCAAGCAAGGGAAGGGCCGACAAGAGAAGGAAGATGACCAGACCAACGAGGACAGAGACAAACAATGACAAAAAAGGATCAGTACGCCGTCCCTCAAGCGGGCTACCCCGACATCGGACAGCGAGGCCAACAGCATGGATGGACGAGAGGTGCGCAGACATCCGAGGTTGCAACATGGCTCTCTAGAGGCCAGGACCCCTTCTATGCGACCAGCTTATCGTCCTCAGTAGCGGTTTTCCTTGACGTTTCTGGGGCACGGTGCGGGTCCCCACGAGCCTAGATGTTCTACAAAAAAACGCTGGGAGCGTTTTTTTCGTTTTCCAAATCGACGTTTTCTTTCCGATATGATTGCCGTTTTCTTTCTGTTTTGTGGAATTTGAAGCCGCAATGTTCTTTCAATGTTGAGCTCCGTTTTCATGTGTTTTCGGTGACTTTTTTGTCCCCGTTTTCAAGTCCGGAAACGGACTGCGCCTAGCCGCGCCGTGTTCTTAACAATTTCCGGCACGTGTCCAATACTTTTTTTCAGCAAGCCCACAAACGCCGATCATGTTTGAGACGCTTCGACACATGAAGAATGTCATCGGGGACGCACTGACGGGTCAGTGCAGACCTGGGTCTATCAGGCCTTGCAAGATCTTGCAACATCCTGCAGGATCCTTTTCGCTAGCCCAAGTCCAGGCACTCCCGTCTGTGCAAGATTCTACAAAATCCAATGCTCTGGCTGATCCCCGTCCGCATTGACCCGTCTCAACGCTCCCGATGCCAGGAGAAAATGAACGAGCCTGTCCGAGGGCCCACCGTGCGTCAGTCCGCCGCGCGCGGTATGGGCACCGCAGGCCATCCGAGGACGGCACCGGTGCGGGCAAGACTTCTGCCCATATCCACTGCAGCGTGGAATTGCGGGCTCCCTTCCCAAGGAAACCGAGGCGCACTAGATCTGGATAAAAAACTAGAGGCTCCATTTTTATCCATATGCAGAGCGCCTCGACTTTGCGGCGCCCCGTCCGAGAAAGCCCAAGACGCACGGTAGATGGATATGCCCGCAACTGGGAAAGCAGCACGATGGAAAGCCCCGAAGGGCCACCCTGAGATCCGGCGTTGCATATTTTTCACACCGAGGTCAGGGCCAAGATCTCCGACCGCGATTGTTCGCGAAGTTGCAATGCGACGGCGGATCTCAGGGCACGCTGCCCCGAAGGAGTGGGAAGGGCGAGCCCCGATGCCAGGTGAGGGCCCCACGGGAACAAACACGGGTGAAAGCCTTCCGTCGTGGTTTTCTCCCAGGGGGGGGGAGGGGGGTATTCCAGGGAGGGGCTGCACGGCGAGGCGAGTGGGAGAAGGGACGAGGCAGCGCGACGGGCAGGAGGGGCCTGCTCGGAGAAGGGGGCGGGCGAAGAGGAGCGGGCCGAGCTGCAGGAGGTGGCGTTCAAGACTCGATCGAGAAGCAGGTGCGACGACGTCATAACGGCAACGAAAACTGTGCAAGTCCGCGGGCGCCAAGTGGTCCAAGAAAGTCAAACGCCAGTCAGCAAGCGGTGGGGTGCACCGTGAGCGAATTGCGGCACGGAGACGAAATCGAACAGAACGCGAGGGGGCAACGAGAAAAGGCGGGCAGGCGGCGGCTGCAGGCAGACAAGCCGCGGCAAGAATGGCAGCATCCCATTCTTTGGCGGCCAGCGATCACCTCTCCGGCCCGCGCTCGCTCGAGGCACCCCGCCAGGCGTGGTGCCGAGAACACCTGCTTACGTACCCCTGGGCGCCTCGATGGCCGCGACCAACATCTTACCGCACTCCCCATCGCGAATCACACTCATCAAACGGTGCTCCCACTCCTCGCCCCTGCATTTCATCATCACCCCTCCTCGCCCCTTCAGTCCTTCACCTCCTCCTCCTCCTCCTCCTCCTCTGCCTCCTCCTCTGCCTCCTGCTCCGTCTTCTCCTCCCTCTCTCTTATTTTCCTCATGGTTTCCCCCTTTTCTCTCTCCTGCTCATCATCGCCTTCCTCCTTTCGTGATCTAGGTCTCAGGGCTTCCAGCTGATTTCCCAGACCTTGCAACGCCGCCAATCTCTGAGACAACGGTGCGTAGGCCTCCCGTACAGCTTCCAAAGGGGGCCCTCTTCTCTCTCCTGCTCATCATCGCCTTCCTCCTTTCGTGATCTGGGTCTCACGGTTTCCAGCTGATTACCAGACCTTGCAATGCCGCCAATCTCTGAGCCCACGGTGCGTTAAGGGTTAAATGCCTCCCATACAGCTTCCAGGGGGCCACTGCATGCTCCGTGAGGGCATGTCTGGCCACGGCTATCCTCGGTCACTCGGCCACGAATAGAATCCCCCACTGAAGTCTAATGAACGGCCAGAAAAACAGAGCCCCGCCTTGGCTCCAAACAAGCACTGTTTCAGCGTCTTGACCGCGTTTTCAGGCACGTTCCCCAATGCCGGAAAGCCGCGCTGCGAAGGCCAGCGAAGCAGAGCACAGCATGCGCGCGTGTAGCCCAAGATACTGCACGACAGTACGCCCTCAGTGCACCAGGCACCAGCATATGCAACAACAGGCGGAGCAGAAGAGGGTGGCCCGAGCAGTGCGCACGGCCGGCCCAGCCGCCTCCTCCCTCGCGCGCGAGCGCTCAGGCGGCCGCCGCGCGCGCCTCGTGGAACGCGCCGACGATGGCGGCCAGCTGCAGCCGCTCGCTGCAGCCCTGCTTCAGCCTGTAGTCGATGTCCGCCAGGGCGCTGACCAGAGGCAGCCTCTGGCTCGAGGGCACGTCCTGCACCACGAGCCGGGCGTGCATCAGCTGCAAGAAGTCGTCCAGGGCGTAGCCCTTCTCCCGCAGCAGCTCCTGCAGGCTCTGCAGCCCGGCGGCGTAGGTCACGGCGCCGTTCATCAGCGTCCGCAGGAAGCGGTCGATGTCCTCCGGGGGCGGCACTCCCGTGGAGTCGTAGACGGCGGCGGCGTCCACCCTGCCCGTATGCCCCATGGACGTGGTCTGGAAGATGTTGAGCACCTTTCGCATGTCGCCGTCCCCGACCTGCACGATGGCCTGGGCACCGTCCTCGCTGAGGTCGACGCCCTCGCAGCGTGCCACGTGCTTCAGGCGCCCCAGGATCTGCTCCTCCAGCAGTGGCGCGAACCGCAGCTTGGTACACCGGGACTGCAGCGCGGGGATGATCTTGCTGCTGTAATTGCAGATGAGGATGAAGCGGGCGTTCGGAGCGTACTGCTCAATCATGCGCCGCAAGGCAAACTGCGCAGCCTGGGTCATGTTGTCCGCCTCGTCGAGTATCACGAGCTTGGGCTGCCCCTCAGTACTGCCAGAGTTGAAGAGCTGCTTCACGCTGACGAAGGTCTTGATCTGATCCCGCACCACGTCGATGCCGCGAGCGTCCGAGGCGTTCATCTCCAGGGTCATGGACTTGTACTTTTCCTTGTACATGGTCTTCGCGAGGGCGGTGATGGTGGAGGTCTTGCCCGTGCCCGGGGGGCCATGGAGGAGCATGTGCGGCAGCTGCTTTTTAGTCATCATGCGCTCGATCATGCGTATAATGTCCTCGTGCGCGACCAGCTCCCCGAGCGACGAGGGCCGGTACTTCTCCACCCAGGGCAGCTGCGATCCGTCGGCGACCGGCGGCGACGCGAAGCGCCCGCGCTTGGCATCGGGGGGCGACGAGGCAGGACGCGCCGCGTCCACCATCTCCACATCCGAGGCAGGCGCTGCCATCGGATGTGCCCTCTCGTGACGAGCACTGAGTGTGCAGATGTCGGCGTTTCTGCTGCGGGCCACAAGACGGCATGAACCAACGGCTGCGAACTCCGCCTCGCACACGCGACCCCCTCTGCCAGGTCCTGTCGTACACACGAGCGGTGTCTCACCGAAGTAGCAGGATCCGCCACCGTGTGGGGAGGCACTGGGTAGAACGTCCTCAGGCCCCGTCAAGCTCTCAAAGTTGAGTACAGTCGCCGTGCTACCGTGAGAAACGCTGCACAAAAAACGAATGGGCTTCTGCGGCCACGGGAATCCTCGGCTGCGAGTGGGAACCCGACCTAGGCCAGAAAACCAAGGCCCCTCCTGAACCCAACGTGCTCCTTATTGCAGCGCCTTCGCTGTATTGCAACTGCTCCCTACAAGCCACAAGCCCCAGACCCCAGATTTATGGGCGCTCTTGGGACCACCCAGGCGCCTCTGAGCTCCGCCGTGTGACTTTGTCAGAGGCCTCGGAAGCGTGGTCGGGGGTGCGCCAATCTGCCCGAATATGGTCCCGAGGGTCCGCACTGAAGCCCTCTTGGGGGGCTTCGTGGGCCATCTTGGAAGCCCTGGGGACTGGCCCAAGAGGCCCACATCGTTGAACTTGACGGGTTCGCCACTCTGATGATAAAGAGTCCCAGTCCGACATTAACATATCATGTCTGCTCTGAGCAGCTGTGGAAGCAGTTACGCAAACAATACGAACTCAACACCCTCAAGCATTATAAGCCTTCTTCGAAGACGCACAGGGCTTCCCAGAAGGCCTACACCCTCTCACTTCCTTCCTCGGCGCGCCGCCGAATGTGGCTTGCGGGTCATAACTCGTGAAACAAATCCGGTGGCCGTTCGAGAGAATCCAAACACCTCCAGGAGCGCCCTCGACGAGGACCAGCTGCTGGAAAGCACCCAGAGCGGGAAAACCTCGGGGAGCCGACGAGAGCATCAGAAAACCTCGAACCCGAGATCTCAAACCCTCGACCCCCCCTCCGCCCTCAGCGGCCCCCTCGGACATCCCAGACGACCGGACGGGCCGCAGCCCAGGCTCCGCGCGCGGCGGGCGAGAGGCGGGCCACGACGACGAGGCCACATGACGACCACAACGCCGGCGACGACGGCCAGAGCGCCGGCGATGACGCCAGCGACGACGGCGACGACCACAGACTCCCGACGTCATGATTTTGTCATAACGTCGACCCCAGGAGGTCTCGACCCATTCCCCAGGACCGGTTTCGCATCCTGAGTCGTTTTTGGACGGTCCCGAGGGCCGGTATTGAAGGGACCCCAAAGGCCGAACATGGCGGAAAACCTCCCGTCGTGATCTTCTCATGACTCGAGACGGTCTATAGGACGACTACGACCGACGGCGGCGTCGACGACAGCAACGACGGCGGTGGCGGCGACGACGAGCGGCGTTCAGCGATGGGCCGGCCTACGCGGGCGCCGCCGCCCCGCTGCGCCCCCATCGGCGCCTCCGCTCCGCAGGCTGGGAGGCGCCGACGCTGGACGCCGCCGCCGCCGACGAGGACGACGGAGAGGCGGCGGCCGAACCTGGAGGGCCGAAGTTGGGAAGATCGAGCGAGGCGATCGAGGCGGCCCACTGCCGGCGCATGGAAGCACGCCTGGGCAGGCTGGGTGAAGCGGGCAGCGTGAAGGCAGAATCGGGCTACGAAGCTATGCAAGAGAAGCGACAACGACAACGACGACCACAGCGAGAGGAGGAAGCGGAGAGGGGGGGAATGGCGAGGACGACGAGGACGAGGGCGACTCCGACAGCGAGCAGTATGAGGGCGAACGCGGAGGGGTAGGAGGGGAAGAAGGAAGGTACTTTTTGAATATAGGCCTGTGAACCACAGACAGAAAAGAAAGGAGAGGAAGGGGAGGGGGGATTCGGAGACGTTCTGAAGGGAGGTATCCCCCACGCCGTGCGAAGCACATGGCCACGCGCTGTTAGCTCAGCCTCCAAGGAGACGAGGATGAGGCGTTGCGCGCCGCAGCCCCTTGAGGTGTCTGTCCGCCAACAGCGCTGTCATGGCTGCCGTCATCTCTACGTCATCACAGCCGAATGCCTCTGTTGAGCCTAGCGCCGCGTACGACGCTGCCTGCTCGCACGCCCTTGGCTGCCCCCGTCCACTGCTCGATCTACTACCGCCCGCATGCAGCCCATCGTGCTGCAGCCACGTTGGAAGCCAAATTGGTCCAGCGGTGGGCCCCTGCCTGACACACTTGGCAACAGTTGAGCAGGACATCCGGCGAATCGTGAACTGCCATTTAATTTGCGTATAAGTCTAGCTCTCGGCGCAACAAAAATCACGAATCACTTTCGTGTAGCCAACTTCGAATATCACTGGCACGACGGGCACCTTCCGCTGTGACGGCGTCTTGTCGAGTCCTCCTGCCACGGCGAGGCATTACCGCTCGTGGTGCGCCCCTGGCCAAGGCTGGGACCAGTCAACGTCGAACCGGGAAATCGGTTCGGAACGAAATGTGCGCCAGATGGCGCCGCCAGCAAACACCAGACCGCATCGGATCGTCGGAATTAGAAGAAGAACAAACCACATAAAAATGAACGTTTGGCGCTCCGCGCGGAACGCGCCAGGGGCAGCGCCGGAAGCGCCGCCGGGGGGCCCAGGCACGGATCAGAGAAATCCGCGTGGAGCACCAACAATTTATTTATATGTGGTTTCTTCCTTCGAAGAACGTCAGAATTCGGCATCGAAACGAACGGGCCCCGCGACAAACGGGTCCTGGACCCTGGGCCCCGGGGCTTCTCCCCCGAGCCACGTTGTCATCCCGAGTGGCTGGCTGAGTGTCCAGTGGCCCTTGGAGGGCCCCGTATGCCCGAAAACTTCGGCCAAAACTTCAGGAGCCACTTACCTCAGGACCCGTTTGCTCCATTAGAGGCCTCCTAGATGGGGTCGGAGAAGATGGGGTCGGAAGATCGCGCCGCATCGCCGATGCATCGGCGATGCATCGGCGATGCATCGGCGCTGCACCGGCGATGCACCAGCGATGCACCAGCGATGCATCGGCGACGTCGACGTGAAGCAAATCGGGCTGCACATCGAGTCGAATCGGCGATGCATCGGCGATGCGGCACGATCCTCCGACCCCATCTACTCCGACCCCATCTAGGAGGCCTAGATCCATGGGGGCCGAATCGTATCGTCGCAGTGTCGGAATGGAATCAGATCGGGCCTGCCGGGGTCGACATCGACCCGGATCGATCGGGGTCGGACTGGGCCTTGGAAAGCCAGCCTGGACGCCCTCGGGCGCGCCCCTGGCTGCGGGCGCGGCCGCTGCCACAGCCCGCCGCACGGAGCTCCCGCAGCTCAACTCCAGAGGCACACCGAGTTTGTCCTTCCGGGCGAAGCCGGCCAAGTCCGTCGCCAGGACCTCCGCCACGAAAGCGCTCGTGGACAAGGCCTGCGGGCGCCGGTGTCTGGCGGCGCGCAAAAGGGGGGTGGAGGGAGGGGGAGGGCTTCTGAGAAGCACCCCTGCTTCTTAGAAGGCGCCGGCACTACATCTACAGCACAAGGCCCGCGCCCTCTAAGAGGCAGGCGTGCTTCTCAGAAGCCCTCCCCCCTCCCCCCACCCCTCTCTGCGCGTGGCCGAACTGTGGGCGAAGACAGCTGGCCCCTCCCCCCACCCCTCTCTGCGCGTGGCCGAACTGTGGGCGAAGACAGCGGGCGGCGCAAGCCCGGGCCAGCAGCGCCCCCGCGGGCGCCGCGTGCCCGAGTCGGCCTGCAGTCCGCGTGCCGGCCGATCTCGAGCCCCACGCGGATGCAGCCTCGGCCCGCCTCGGGGCCCTCGGGGCGCTGCTCCCACGTACCCTTATGCTGCGCACGTAGAGGCCGTGCCATGACGGCACATCGGCAACAGTGCGATCAGTCAAAGTGAGACGGCATACCGTCGAACAACGGCTTCCCCCGTGCTGAGGCAGCCGCTGTCTCTACCCAGAACGGCGGACAGAGGACGTTCGCCTCCTCCGACGGCCCTGAGCGCATGCATTCTGGCCCTGTGTCCCCAAGAGGCTCCTGGACGCCCTCGTGCTGCGCGGAGAAGAGGTAGCTCTCGCCCCGCCAGCTTCCGCGCTTGATGGGGCCGCTTCTGGCAGCGGCGGCCGGCCTGCGGGCCTGCCAGTGCTGCCCTCGCCGCGCTCGAAGGCCGCCCGCGCTGCGGCACCTTCAGTGCAGAAGCGGAAGGAGCTGCGTATCGGGTCGGGCGAAAGGGGGGGATAGCAAAGGGGGGGGGTGAGAATCAGCTCACGTAGCTGATTTTCCCGGCGCCTCCCGGCGCCAGAGGCGGCCATGTATCGAGGAATGGGCCCCTCGGTGGAGCCGAAACCAGCTGCATGCAGCAAATTTCGTACCCCCCCCTTTCCCAATCCCCCCCTTTCGTCCGGCCCGAGCGTAACAATCAGCTTTTGGAGCTCCGCGCGGAAGTCCTCGATCGGCGCTGGCCCCCCGTCCCCGAGCCCAAACATGTTGTCATCTCTCGGAGGTCGACTGCTTGCTTCCGCCCGTTTCCGCCGACCTTCCGCCGGCGGAGGCGCCCTCGTCTCACTTCCGCCGCCTGCCGCCGTCCTTCCGCCGCCTTTAGCCGAGGTAGAGATGGCACCTCCTTCGACCCTCGAAGGCAGGGCCCTTCCCAGACCCCCGACGTCATGAGATCTTCATGGCGCGACCCCCAAACATTCAGACCTGTTCGCCAGGACCAGTTTTTCATCTGGAATCGTTTTTCGACGGTCCCGAGGGCCGGTAAGGGCCCCCCAGAAGCCAAACATATAGAACAGCCGCCCATCATGTTTTTTCATGACTCGAGGGGGTCTGGGAAGGCAGGGCCCTTTCTGGAGCGCCCCGTTTGTTTTCTCGTGTTCGCGTGCTGCCGCCGAGCAATCCGCACTCGGTGCGAGGCCCGGAGCCAGCCTGGAGCCCGCGCCTGGCGCGGTCGGCGGCGGCGCCGCCGCCGCGGACCCTGCTGGCAAAGATCAACGGCCAGCACATCATCGCTGCAGATGTCAGGACGACCACGGCGATCGCGATGACAAAATAGTTTGTCCCTTGGCCTCGACGCCTTCACACCTCAGAAACCTTCTCGACGCCGAACGCGGCGACGACGAGGAGCACGAGCGCCAACACGGGGGAGACCGTCAGCGGCACTGAGGCACGTGGCACGTGCCGCTGCGGCAGCGGGGTCAATCACGAAGCAGTTCACCGCTGAAAAGAGGTCCTTCGCCAGGGACGTGAAGAGATGACAGTGATGATCAAGAGGAGGGGAAGGAGGATGGCAGCGTCGATCCTTGCTGTCCGCGAGCGGACTGAGTGACGAGCGATGCGATGAGCCAGAACAATGAAATCAAAGACATAGGTGAGTGTTTCATTTCCGGCCCAATTGAGCCCGTGCTGCGCAACGCACTCTCGCAACTCCCTCAGTGGCCAAGCTCGGGCAGAGCATTTCTGACATTTGAAACGAAAAAGGCACATCACTTTGACATGAGTTCCAACTCCTAGACTATCTCGGGTACTGTGCAGCCCGTTTCCAAGAGAACAGGAGTGTGAGATCAACCACTTCTAAATTATCCGGCACGCGCAATCAAACTCGTTCAAGAAAGCGAGCGCTGGAAACCTCCAGCACTCGGGGATGATGATGATGATGATGATGATGATGATGATGATGATAATGATGATGATGATGATGATGATGATGCTGATGATGATGATGATGATGATGATGATGATGATGATGATGACGGTGTTGATGGTGATGATGATGGTGATGGTGGTGATGAAGGTGATGATGATGCTGACGGTGACGGAAATGATGGCAGTGATGATGATGCTGCTGATGATGATGTTGATGGTGATTATAATGGTAATGGCAATGATGATGCTGCTGCCGATGGCGATGGCGCTGGCGCTGGCGATGACGATGATGGTGGTGATGATGATGATGATGATGCTGATGGTGATGGTGGTAATCATGATCGTGATGATGACGACGATGATGATGGTGATGGTAATGATGATGACGATGCTGATGACAACGATGCTGATGATGACGATGCTGATGCTGCTGGTGCTGATGATGATGATGACGACGATGATGATGATGATGACGGCGATAATGATGATGATGATAATGATGATGATGATGATGATGATGATGATGATGATGCTGGTGATGATGATGTTGATGAGGGTGATTATATTGACGATGTTGATGATGACGATGCTGCTGATGCTGATGATGATGACGATGTCAATGATGATAATGATGATGATTGTGATGATGATGGTGATGATGCTGCTGCTGATGAAGGTGATCATGATTGTCATGGGATCCAGGCGCAGGAGGAAGGCGAGGACGCGGGCAGAGCACCCCTGGCTCGCCCGACACGCTCGGGAAGCGCACGGCGGCCTGCACAGAGCCCGGGCCAGGCCCTGCGAAGCGCGCGCGCGGACGGGATGCGGCAGCACGGCGCACTTCTCCTCATCGTCCGCCTCCTGCTGCTGCTAACGGTTGACGAAGGTAGTCCTGCAACCGCCTGTCCTGCCGAGCACCCCTCGTCTCAACACAGAGGGGGTCGGGGGCTCCTCAGGGAAGAAGCGAGACGTAGAGAAGATGTGGAGACGTCCACCTTCTCCTCCGCATCCTCGCCCTCTTCCTCCTCGTCCCCCTCGCCCCCCTCCACCTTCAGAGACCATGATGCCACAGAAAACGCTGGCCTGAGGCTCTCTTCTGGCCCCGGCGAGCCCCGGCCACGAACAACAGTAATCCCCCGACAGAAATCTCCGAGGACCGGCCCGGAAGCCCGGGGCGCCCCTCCTGAGCCCAAAGGGGGTCCTCATTTCGGGGGCGCGCAACAACTCCTCCTCCTCCTCCTCCTCCTCCTCCTTCTCCTCCTCCTCCTCCTCCTCGTTCTCTTCTTCCTCCTCCTCCTCCTCCTCCTCCTCCTTCTCCTCTTCCTATCGAAGACGCCTACGGCGAATCACCGCCGCCCCCTGCCTTTTTGGAAGCGCCTATGTGGCCGAACGTTGAGGCCAGACCTGCCAAGCTATCGGACCACGTGTTCCCCGATTCGGTTTGGAAAGCCTTCGGGGAACACGTGGGCATCTTGAAGGTCATCTTGGCCGTCTTGGAGGCCTCTTGGGCAAGCTTTGGGCGATCTTTGGGGCTTTTTGGGCCGTCTCGGGCCAGCTTCGAGCCAACTTCGGCCATCTTGGTGGGTTCCTGGCACGTCTGAAGCCGTCGGAAGCCGTTTGGGGGGCCTCTATGGGCCGACTTGGGGCCCGCTTGGAATGCTCCAGGGCCGTCTTGGAGGCCATCTTGGGCGTCTGGGAGGCCATCTTGGGCGTGTTGGAGGCCTCTTGGGCCCTCTTGGGGCCCTCTAGGGGCCATCTTGGAGGCCACTTGGGCCATCATGGGGCTCTCTTGGGGGCCTCTTGGGCGATCTTGGGGGCTTCTTGGGCCGTCTCGAGCCGTCGGAGAGCCGAAAAGGCGCAAATGCCAGAATCCTTCAAAAACCAAGGAAAAATCAATGATTTTGGCCTCTTCGGACTCTCCTGGAGGACCTCTTGGAGGCCTCTTGGGCCGTCTGGGAGGCCTCTGGGGGGCCTCTTGGGCCGTCTTGGGCCGTCTTGGACTCTCTTGGGCCGTTTTGGAGGCCGTCTTGGACCATCTCGGGCGGACTTGGAGGCCATCTTGGGCCATCTTCGCGATTTTTTGAGGATGTCCCGAGCGAAACGGCCGTTTTTTGGAGGATTGTTTCCGGTCGTTGAGCACCTTCCGGGTGGCCGGCGGGTTCTGCCGGAGCCCACTGGGGAGTTCTTTTGGAAAAAGAACCAAAACCAAAACCTGACAGCTCGTCCAGCACGCCGTGCACCCCTGCAAGCAGGGGGCGGCGGATTCCTCCTCCTCCTCCTCCTCCTCCTTCTCCTCCTCTCTCTCCTACCTATGGTAGTGTTGGTGGAAAATTGGCCCATCGGGACTCTCTCCTCGCCGTGGGGCGCCGACGCACATATAGTTTCGGGGGCGCGCAAACATGGATTAGCGATCCATGGATTTGGCGCGCGGTCGCCAAGTCCATGGATCGGGGGAGGTGCCCTCTCCAAAATGCGGGCGGTGCCGCCTCGTTCGGCGGCGGAAATCTGCGGTTTCCCATGGAAACGGGGCCCGTCGCCAATCCACGCCCCCTTGATCCATGCCTGCGATCGCCTGCTCATTAGGAGGCCACATGCGAACCCTGACCCTGCCACACCACCCCACGATTTTCCAGGGGGGGGGGGGGGGCACTTCGCTCGGGAGGTCACGAACGAAGTGAACCCTACCTCCCGCCTTAGAAATCGTGGGGTGGTGGGGCAGGGTTCGCATGTGGCCTTCTAAGCATGTCAACGTCTTACCTGCATGGCTCCGAAACCTCCTCACCTGGCGCACGATCAGCCACCACGGAATCAGAGGATCGGGTCAGGGCGTCCTATTTGGCCCGATGGGCATGGATCTGTAATCGAAGCGGGTCGGCGGCGACAAGATGTTCAACGATGCCATGCGAGCATCTGGACGCATCGGAACGTCGGAACATCGAAGTAGACCCAGATCGGGCCAGCCGAAAACCCCCAAACACCCCAGAACCGAATCCAGGAGGCGTCTGAGAGGCCTCTCAACAGATTCCCAAGAGGCCTCCGAACTGAAACCCAAGCATGGCGGCGGGATGGTTCGAAGACCACTAGGTTCGCCGCCCCCTGTTGGTTTATCACAGAGACGCCTGGCGTGCAGCACTTCTGATTGTTTCTAGTTCTTTTAAAGACTCCCCCTGAGGCTTCGGCTGATTGTGCCGGGCACCTGGAAAATTTGCCCAGAACCAGTTAAGAAGGACTTTTCCGCTCCAGATGGGCCCAAGATGGCCCAAGTCTCTCTCTCTCTCTCGCTCTCTCTCGCTCTCTCTTGCTCTTTCTTTCTCAGTATTAGTTCTCTCTCTCTCTCTCCCATCTTCTTATCGCGCTTACCTTCTCCTCTGCGTATGCACATGTAGTGTCGTTGTCCTCCCTCTCCTCCTCCACATGCGACTCGTGTCTTCCTTATCTCTTATTATTGCACCTCGTTGTTGTCTGCATCCTCCTCCTTCTCCTCCTCCTCCTACTCCTTTTAATGTGTGTGTTCCTCCGTTATGTTGTTTCTGATCGTCCATGCCCTTCCAACCCACCATCTCCTTCATCCCACCTCCCCCATCCCCTTCGTCTGCCTCCTCATTTCGAGCTTCTCTGCCCCGTCTGCTCTCATGGCGCTTCATGATATTCGCGCCGCTGCTGCCGCCGTTGTGGCAGCTACTGCTGGCGCTCTTCCTCCTTGCCATTCTGACCATTCGTCTGACCCAGGACGGTCGATGCGGACTAACATGCAATTTGAGGTCGACGACGCAGCACGTACCAGAACGACGCCGAGACGATCCACGCGAGAATACCAGGAAGTTGAACACACACACACAGCCACACAATGGGAATCAAACGCTGAGCATGTGGATGTCACGCTCTCGATGCCCATGCACTGGCTTGGTACACGTGGACATGCGGGGGCCGAGCGCTGCCAATACATGCGGTCACAATGTGTATCCAAATCTCGCGCAGGCTGGCCATGCCAATGATACACGATATCTTGGTACGCTCCGCCTGCATACTTGGTCACTGTGCATCGTGCTGGCTGTGTCTAACTCATATCGTACCTTCTTCGGCTCGGTTGCGGCTGCTCCTAGCCCCAGGGCTGTGCCGTGCAGGTGACAAACCGTACACAGAACTCTCAGAAATCATCAAAAACAAGCCAGCCCCACGAAGGATGGCCAGTTGAGCTATGTGTACTCAACTGCCGTGCTGCAAGACAGGTCGCCGAACTTCGCCGGGGCCTGACTGGTTGACATCATGTGCCCTTCTCCCCCACAAATGACAAAAGAAAATGACAGGTCCACGCCCACGCTCCAAAGAAAGGGGCACGCACGCGCTTTTCTTCACATTCCGCGACACGGCCGTCGCCCACCCATCTACGGCAGGGGGCCCTTGCCTTCCTACGGCGAGGAGCATGCGACCATGCACGTCACGTCCGATACCAAGACGCAACAGGAGACATGTCCTCAGCCATCAAATTGGACTTATCCTATATTAGCGCTCGCAACCTGGTTCTCCCTACTGGACAAGGAAGCGAGGAGCAGCGGGAACAAGACAGCAGGAGGAGCAGCATTATACAGCAAAGGGCACCCCAGAGATGTCAACTTGATAACTACTAGCTGACGGCCTGCATCCCAGCAGGCGGAGGCGGAGCAACCAGCAGCAGGAGCAGGCGTCAGGAGGGAGGAGAAGGCTGAGAGGGTCGGCGAGCAGCAGAAGCAGGAGCATCCGGGCCAGCAGCAGCAAGAGCAGGCGTCAGGAGGAGCCGGAGGAGCAAGGCCACCAGCAGAGCGCCCTCCACGTCGCCGCGGAATCGGCGACGTCCGCCCTCGCCAGTGTCGCCCGCGGGGTCACCCGGGGCGGCACCACACGTGCTCGAGCGGCCGCGCAGCCCTACTCCCGCAGGTGGTCGGTCCGGTTGGCCCCGCGCACAGCATCTCGCAAATGCCTGCCAGCCCCTTCTGTCTCACCCTCCCGCCTGCCCCAGGGGCCACCTCCTGCCGCGATGCGCGACGCTCGCCTTGTCTTTGCACACTCTCGCGCAGCCCCCATGGAAGCTGGCCGCGACGCGCGAAGCTGAAGGAGCTCAATAACCAAGAACACACACACACACAAAGTTCCGTGTTTTCAGCATGTTTGTCTTCCCCGCCACTTCCCATATTTCCAATATTCTCCCGTGCTCATGCTGCTAACCCTGCTCATTCCCTCTCCATGGCATGCGCTGCTGCTCCGCAGGCCTGGCGTGCTCGGCGTAGGCCTTCCGCTTGTTGCCCGCGGCGTCCTGGTGACTGCTCGCCGTCCCCCCCGTGGCCACGGGAGCCTCTCCCAGCTCGCGGGCGCTGCCGATCACTTCGAGCACCTGGGCAACATACGGCAACAGCACAGACAACCAGCTGGGATAGGCGAGCGCGTTCCACTACTCGCTAAGTCACTGCTCGCAAATGGCCCGGATCTGCCGCGGAGGATCCACGATACATGACATCGCGGCGAGCGTGTGCTTTTTTGTCGGACGTTTGGGAGTGGGCACTTTGCGAGTGGTGGAACACGCTCGGTGATGCAAGCGGTGCCATGCCCCACGGGAGGGGAGCAACACTGGTGCATCGCATCGTGCCGCCTGGAACGTGGGGCGCGGAAGGACGGAAGGGAGAGGGCGAGGCGGTGAACCAGTCACGATGTCTCCTTGGAGGCACACCGCTCAGCTTCTACGCCGCCGTGCGGCAGACACCTGGAGCGGTGTCGTCAGATCTCTCCGAGTTCTCTGCGTCGAGCATTGCACACTGTATCACGGGAGTGCAAAACGACCCCTGTTTGGATTCCAAACGCGAGGGGGTGTTTCACTCGAAGATATGATGTCCCTGTGGCGGCCACACGGGGGCCCCGTCCTCAGGAGCTCCCCCTTCCCCTGTCCCTGCGGCCACATGGGGAGCTGTCCACGCTGGCCGACCCGAGTTGTGAATCGACCTGGGTCGTGATTGAATCGAACGGAAGCACCTTCCCGTTGATCCCTTCCCCGCCCAGGGGGCTGGGGGGGGCCCAGGTTGCAATTGGTTTGATCGTATATGGCAGCGCCTTGCGATTGCAAGTTGCCAATTTGTACATCCATTGCACTTCATATTCCTGTATACTGTTGCCCTTGAAGCAAGCCGCCATCCTTGCCCTATCGGCGAAGTCGAACGGAACGCACCAATATTGGTGCGAATACTGCGCTACAGAGAAAAACTCATCAATCCTCTTACTTGCATGGTACCGGAACAGCGTAGCTAACCACAACACACGCCTTTGATAGTCTAGTACATGTGCAGACAACAAAAAGCAAAAACCTCCTTAATGGGGCGGAGACCTGGAAACATGTTAAATTACATTCGTGAGGGTCGGGGGGGCTCTTTCTCCCTTGACCCTCCTCTTCGACTTTCCGGAATGGAGGCAGGGGCGAGGGTGGTTGAGCCGGTATGCAACAACAGTTTGAAACACCGCATTGTGATCCTGAAATTCGAAGCCGTCAACTCGTCTTCCGAAGGTGGTGATCGGGGGCCAGAATCCTTGCTGGACCATCTGCAAATCGGTCAGTCACAATGTGGATGGCGAAATGGTGGTGAGACTTGACTGAGTGGATTGTATCTGCGCAGGTAGACAGCAATAACCACCATCGTTGGCGGCGAGCACAAGGGGGTAGCACGAGTGGGGGGCCATCTAAAAAGGCTGGGGAACTTCCCAGAAGTTAGGGCCTTCAAATAAGTATTCGGGAAGGCCTCCAGGCCCTTCTAGGAAGGTCACCACCTGCTAAGAACCCCCCGTCTGCTTAATAAGAAAAGTGCCCCCTCGCGCCAACCCCTCGCGAACACCGCCAACATCGCACTGACCACGGAGCCGTCCATCCCAACTGCGGGGGAAGAAGAGGTACCGATACCGTTACTCGCCGAACCTCTCCCGGGGCGCGTTCGGACCAGAATTCCGAAGTGCATCCAACCGTGGCGACGAGGGCATCCGTGGAGGCCCGACAGGGCCAAGACGCGAGAGGTCTCGAGATCTCGCTGCCATCTCTCCTCTGACCCAGACCCCCGACGTCATGATTTTTGCATGGCACGACCGCCAGAAGTCCGGGCCCATTCCCCAGGACCGGTTTACATCCAGAGTCGATGCTTGACGGTCCCGAGGGCCGGCGATGGCCCCCAGAGGCCGAAGATAGTGAAACACCTCCGTCGTGATTTTGTTCACGACGCGAGGAGGTCTGGGGACGAGCCGTGCGCCTGCTAATTCTGTGCTCCTCGCTGCACCGGAGGGGGGCCCACCTCGGCGCCGCTGCCGAGGAGCGCCTCCCGCGCGTGGCCCGCGCGCCTGCCGCCGCGCCTGCAGGGCCCCGCGGGCCAGTGCTCGCCCGTGGCCGCGCTGCCCCCGCCGCTGCCCCCCCGGGCCAGTCCCCCTCACAGGGGGATTTTGGGCGAAGGATTAAAAATAGCCAAAAAAAGATTCAAAAGAGATTAAAACTACTAAAACATCGTCCCCCGATTGTAGAGTGACAAGCCCGAGTTAACCCTGACAGGCCCCCGGGACCGCCAAGAGGCCCGGGGGGCGTTCGGCTACACGGAGGAGCGACCCGAGGCAAGCGTGACCTTCGGGGCCGCGGGGAGGCCAAACCCGAACGCGCAAGACGCTACTGTCGCATCGCGTTCAATTGTCTGGGCCCCGCCCCCCCCCGCGTGCCCGCACCGAAGGTCTCTGGCGAAAGGTTACTCTTACGTGTAGCCGAGGGCTCGTATCACGAGTTTGTGTTTAGCGTGTCGCGGCGGCGGTTCCGGCGACACGCCATACCGTGCGAGTGGATTGCGTGTCGCTCCGCCCCACGGGGCGGGAGGCTGGGGAAGGCTCGGGACGTTGACGCTGAAGGACTGGGACGTGGATGGCGTCTCGCGCCGAAGCGTGGTGGGCCAGAACCAGCGGCGCGACGCGATCAACCAAAGCCCCTGACTGTAGGCATGCCAGATGAGTCGCTGAGCTGGATGAGTAGCCAAGATGATGCCAAGGATTGAACTGGACCAAGCTGGAGTCAGCGCGACTAGACCGGCTTAAGCGGGATTGGCCAGACCATGTTGGATTATGCGTATTTTCGACCACGGGCACACCAGCGCAGATGCCGAATTCACCCCCCGGGCAATTACATCATACCCTCCCTCCTCCGCTACCCACCTGGAGGCTCCTTTGCAAATTTTCCAATCCTGGGAGGAGGGATTAAGGCCATGACCGCCAACGTATTGAACCAAAACAGGATGAGCTTTTGTTTGTAGTGTTCGGACTTTTGGGGCCCTCGCTGGGCCCCCAAACAATGAAGCCGGTCCCGATATGGAAGACGAATCTTGGGAAATGGGTACTTACGGCATGCCCGCGATAAGAACGTTCCCCCCTTTACCCCCGAGTCATGGTCATCCGTGGGATACTGATACTTGGTAGGCGGGCGGAGCGGCGAGGCCGAACTTCCTGACCAGCAGGGAAAACGCGACTCGTATATTGGATCGTAGCATCACTGTTATCCTTCGTTCTCATCATTAGCACCCGTGGTTATCATCACCACCCTCTCGTAGACCTCCACTTTGGCACACCCCTCAGACAGTTCGTGGCCCCATGTGGCGCCCGAGTGCTATGTGCTATGCCTGCTGTATCGCGGTGAGCATAAAGACTGCTCCCCCTCCCCTTCTTTCTCCCTCCGCGCCCCAGCTGAACTTGTTTATCGCCCTCAAAGCCATGAGTACTCCTACACGACGGGTATAAAACCAGCAAGAGTCCTCTAGTTTGACAAGAAGAATTCGACATGTCCGAAACTTCGTTATCATTGAACATCTCCTCCTCCTCCTCCTCCTCCTCCTCCTCTTCCCTCTCCTCGTCGTCCTCCTTTTTCGTTTCCTTATCCTTCCCTCCTCCTTTTATATATATATATATACTTCTCTTACTTCAACTCCTTATCTTCTCTGCTTCCTCCGCCTTCTACTCCCCCTCCCTTCCTTCCGCTCTCCGCGCCCAAATTGAGCTTTGGTACCGCCGTCATTTTTACCACCCATAAGACGCAACCATGCTTACTCCTACACGACGAGCAGGACATCACCAGAGACATCGAATAGAAGTCCCACCCCATCCAGGGAAGGCCCCGCCGCAACCAAGAGCGAGGGGGATTTCTCAGACTTCGTGCCCGTACATCCGTACATGGTACACGCCTACCTGCGAGTAGCCGGGAACATCTGTCATTGTCCCCCCTGGGCCCCGAACTTTATTATCCCTACGATGTGAATATCACTGGCACAGGGTTAAGGACCTGTCGGGGCCCACGCGGCAAAATAAATCACGGCGTCGGGGGTTGGAAGGGAAAGAACCTGAAATCCTAACGCCAAAGTTTTTGCCAGGCCAAGCGTTTTCGCAAATATTCGGCCCCCAGTGCACTGGCGGCTCGAGCTGGGCCAAAGGATGCAGCAAAAAGACAAAGAGCGGGTGGGCTACTGATACAATCATATGTTTGCTTCCTGGCCTGCGGCTGTGAAAACCCTAATTCAAGTAAGGTGTTGTGTGCGGCTTAACAAAACGGAGCAGATTCCAACCCAAATTCTGGTTCAAATTCGGACCAGATCCGAGAATGGGGATTCCTGAATTCTCGGCCCCGTCCTTCCTGCAGGACAGTCCTTCCTGAATTCTCGGCGTCGGTCTTCCTGAATTCTTGGCCCCGTCCTTCTTGCGGGAATGGCGACCCTTGATTCCCGGGTGCCGCTCGCCACGGGGACCCGCCCTCCCGCATGGCCCCATCGCGGAGGTGGCGACCCTTGAATCGTGGGTGCCGCTCGCCTCGGGGACCCGCCCTCCCCCGTGGCCCCAGCGTCGAAATGGCCGTCCTTGATTCCCTGGTGCCGCTCGCCACGGGGACCCAACCCTCCCGTGGCCCCGACGTAGGGACGGCGACCCGTGACTCTTCCTGGACTCCTGATTCATACTCGCCGCTCGCCGCAAAAACCCATCCCCTAGAAATGCCCATGACAAGACAGGCGATTGTTCATTCTTGGCCCGCTGGCAAAACAAGCGCCTGTGACATTGAGACAGCCCGCCCGCCGTTCTTTGCAAACATTGGAATCAAGGGTGCAGGTCGCGACTGGGATCACGGGTGCAGGTCGCGATTTGTCAAGCGATTTGTGACCTCGGATCCCAGGCAAGGTGGGCTGGAGGACAGGAGTTCGGTTCGGCGGGGGGGCCGCGGGAACTTTGTCAAGCCATGGCACGCTTCGGTTCATCAAAACTGCGGGTGGGGCAACTCCGCTCTTCGGAGACAACCCAAGGTATTAGCGGCTGAGCACCTCCAGACCTGTTGTCAAACTCCTACGGTGGGAGGGGGAGAAAAAAGGAATGACGAGGAGGGGGGAGGAGAGACGGTGAACGAGAAGGAAAATGAGGAGGAAGGAGCGAGCAACCTGGGGGGAATCCCCCCCATGCGCGGCGAAAGCGGGCCGCGCCTGAGCGCTAGACGCGCGGGCCGCCTCGTTTAGGGGCTCGAACCCGACGACGATCGCCGAGTTGATGCCTCGTTGAAAATGCCGGCCAAATCTTGATGGCCGTCATATTGAAACTCGTAGGCTTCGGTGCGTGAAGACACTATAGGCGTCGCCGACAAGGAGAATGGAAAAACGACCTCCGAGAACTCGACGAGGCACTTAAACGCGCACTTGTTCTTGAAACAACATATCAATGTTGCCTCGAGGGAAGCTTCCATGATCAACGTAGCGCTGCAAGGCGACGAACAGAACAACCCTGTCGTCGGGGCCGCCATGAGGGAAGACAGGTGAAGCCCAGCAAGACTCAACGCCACCCATAACACAGAGCTCTCCATCAACTGGGCGACGTAGCGCACCTTCCACTTCGCCAAGAAGAGGGACTTGCGGAGACATGACTTGTATTTTCGCTGATGTTGCTGGTTGCTGCGCAGGGTGGCTTTCGCTGGGTAGCTGCGACGGGGGGCGCGTAATGCAACTCTCCTGCCGCCCCCTGGAACCCCCTGGATGCGTGATCAGCCAAGTACAATTGCAACGTCGAGGGTTGAGATTGACGCGGGGCCCCCATCCCCCGAGGTACTCATGTCGGGCGTGAAGGCGGGCGCGTCGCTACTCCAGCTCATGGCTAAGTCGTGTCTGAAGCTCGTTGATCAAATCCTCGAGACTGCCCTTGCCGAGCTCCAAGATGTCCTCGCGCAAATCCTGGGCGAGCAGTTACAACGGGTCACCGTGCCCCTCGTCCGCGACGAGATCGAGGAGGTGGCCGAAGACATGTGGCGGAAGCTGAGCACGAACGACAACCGAGCACCAAGCCACCCACTGCTGCTCGTCGTCAAAAACTTCGTCGGGGCAAAGAAGGTTACGAATCCACTGCTCGGGCGACTTGAGGATGACCGCGTGCAGGCGTCGTCGCCAGCGTGCTCAGAGGCGCTGCCTGCCGCTTCCAATCGCAAGAACGGCGTGCCAGCGTTGCTAGATAAATCCTCTCGGGGTTTCACGCTGCGCCGGCGACGTCAGCTGCGCCCCCTGAAACCTATCCGCCCGGGAGGGGCCTGTCCGCCGACGGGCGGCGAAAGCGAGCCCGCCCCCCCGTCGGCGGCGCCCGATTCTGGTCATGCAAGACATGCTGCTGTCGGAGTCCGCCGCGCCAGCGATCGAGGGCCCGTGGGTCTTGCGCGTCGTCTACCAAATTCCCGTCTATCACTGCAGGCGGCGGTCAGCGATCAATGCCACCGCGCACCGCGGGGCGGGTTGCTGGCAGCAGTCCCCCGGTCGGATTGGGCGCGCTCGGAGGATGGGGCATGCTTGGAAGCGCCGAGCAGCAAACGCATCCGTGTCTCGCTGCAGCCCCATTCCAGGCATCACCCTGCCGCGCCTCCATGACGGCCGCGTTCCTGCTGCGTCTCTGCGCAGCCCCTGTCCTGGCAGCATTGCAAATGTCCCATGCCCGAAGCCGCGTCGAATCGGGGGGCGACGCTGGCGGCGGCGAAGCACGCGCGAACGGCGGGACGAGGCGCGGCCGCTCCAAGAGCAATGCCGCGAGCGGGACGCACCAGTCGATCCGCGGCCGCTCCAAGAGCAATGCCGCGAGCGGGACGCACCAGTCGATCCACTCGTCGAAGTCCTGCCAGACTCCCTCATCTGTCATTGAGAACCACTCCCCAGCGTGATCATCCACATGTTCAGTGACCTTCCAAGCATTTTTAGCGCCCAGGCGAGGATGCCAGAGCGGGAAGGCTCGCCCGTGCACCGCGGGCAAGGCGGCGCAAGCACGGGTGCCGCCGCGCACCCCTCTAGACCAGACTCGCTCGGCAAGTCCCACTGCAGGAGCGCCGCGTCGCCGCCGCCCAGATGCCCGCCCGAGAATGGCGCGTCGCCCTCCTCAGTCACAACGTCAATAGCTGTTTCGATAGATCTGCCGCCATCCGAGGGCGGCACTGGTGACATGTCTGCAATCTCGGCGGGCTGGCGGACAGACTCAGGGGAAGGAGGGGGGACTGCTCTGCCGCGTTCGTGTCTGCGGAGGCTGGCCCGCGCCATTCCTCGCAAGACTGAAAAGCCCCCGCAATGACATCCCTGTCCGCAGGGAGAGAACCGCGCGCGACGTCGCCACCAACGGGCCAATCAATAACGCGCTGACCCTACGGCACCGGGTGGGCGTTAGAAATCGGTCTCGCGTTCAAAGCATCGCCGCTGAGATCGCCATCGTCTTGCTAGCGGTCGATGTCGGCGTCCGTCGGCGAGGGGGAACTGCCCGCGACATGGGCCGCTGGGTGATGCCCGAATGATGTGGAGTTGCTGGCGGCGTCGCTCGCCTCCTCGATCTGCGGCACCTCGTCCGACTGGCGCCTGGCGAGGTTGGTGGCGAGCGAGAGGTCCTCCCTGGACAAGGCGCCGTTGTCCACGCAGAACTGCTGTTTCATGCTCGGTGCGCGCGCAATGAACGGCTGCCTCATACTCGGCGACGCGCGCGCAGTGCCAGCTCGCCAACGTCGAATGCCCAGGTGCTCGCGAGCGAATGCAGAAGTCAGGTTCCTCCCGCTCTGCTCGTCGCCAGGCCAGGCGCTGGTAAT
Source organism: Prorocentrum cordatum (assembly GCA_963575745.1). Lineage (NCBI taxonomy): Eukaryota > Dinophyceae > Prorocentrales > Prorocentraceae > Prorocentrum > Prorocentrum cordatum. The sequence continues at coordinate 244,905 of CAUYUJ010014822.1, read as the reverse complement.
GTGGTCCAGCATGTTCACTCGCCTCCGCAAGTAGGTACCGCATGCAATCGCAAACCTCATTCGCCAGCTGATCGCGCGAGGGGGGTCAAGGCAACTCGCCGTCGAAGAGGCGCTCGATTAACGATTGCCTCAGCACTCCATAAGGACACCGCGTGCACCACCTCCCGACATGCAGAAGGACAAGCATATATGGCCACGATACAAGCCACTGACACCTGAGGCAGAACTTCCCGCCGAGGCCGCCGCGTCGGTCACCGGGCCAGTCAAAAGCTGCGCGTGCGCTTTGATCCTGGACACCCTGCGGCAGGCCACAATTTACCTGGAGATGAGGAGGGAATGCGGCGGAAAGGGGGGGTCGCCCCTCGATGGGGGCAGGCGTCGCTGAGCTCCGCAGTTGTCGCGGCATAAAAAACCATCAGACTGCCGCGCGTCATCGTCGTTGCGACGCGCAGTCTCTCTGGTGCCGATGTGATCGCGGACCTCAGGATTCCTGGCGTCGGGAACTGACCCACGGCACATTCCGCGAGTCTCGGCGGAGCGCAGGCAAAGGAGTTTTGCGGGCGTGGGAAGGACCCCCGCGCCAGAAGATGGGCCAGCCAGGGCGCGCTCTTGGGCGTCTGTGATTTCGATCCCGAAAGGTGGAGGAAATCTCCCCCATGCAGGCCCCGCGCCAAACCGCGGGCTCGACGCCGGTGGGCGAAGGGCAGGGCGCCCACCCATATCGACGGGGAGCTTGTCGCGGCCCGCGGAGTAGCTGACAACCGAGGGCTCGGAGTCCCCTCCGCGCCCAGCATGCCCCGCGTCGTCGAGGAGCGCGCCCTCCCCTGCAAAATTGCCATGCAAGTGTTGGGGCATGTGTGCATCGGGATCCAGCGCGGCTGGCTGGAGCGGGGCTCTTTCTGCCGCGGCCTCCACAAAGTCGCGACGCGCGTCTCGCCTCATGGGAGACGGGTCGGGGGCCCGCCCTCTCCGGCGTAGATGCTCATGGGGGCGCAACCGCGTCGCAGCCCACCTTCCCTCGTCTTCATGGGGCCGAAAATTTGTCATTTGTCCCCGAAGACGTTATAGCAGAATGGCTGAGGAGCACCCACCAAACAAACGCTACTGTTCAACCATCACCGCAACGCCACGCGGGCCGGAGAAACCAACCGACCGTGGAAGAAAGGCAAGATCAAACTACGGCTCGAAGCCTTGATCCTGCAGCAAATCCGCCACGTGCGGCGGGCGCCAGGGCACCCGGCCGTCGCTGTCAGCGCCGAGGTCGCTTGTGCACAGGGGCGGTAGCCACCTTGGGCCACGTAAGGAAATCCTGCCCGCGTGTTCTCGCCTGCGCTGTTCATGTCGGGGCAGTCGGCGGGGGTCTTCTGGCCGTTCGACACGCGGGAACTCGATCGCGAATCTGGGCGGCAGCGCGCGTCGCAAAGATCCATCGCCACCGCTGGGGGGCGGCCACTCGTCCCAAAGATCTGCGCACAACTCGCCATGGCCGTCGATGACAGATGCGCGCCCCCGCCTCGAGAAGGCAGAGGCGAGGCCGCCGACAGAAGCGCCGCTGTCGGAAGAGGAGGGCGCGGGCGAAGACGCAGAGGGCGAAGAGGGGGGCGCGCGCCGAGCACGCGCGAGCAAGAAGCTCTCGAAGGCGTCGTCAATCGCCACCACGCCCTGGTCGAGCGGGAAGGAGGGCGCGCCGCCCCGCCCCCGCGCAACGGCCAGCGCTGCCGCCGATGGCCCCGCTCGAGCCCACCAAGATGGGATAGCCAGCGCCTCGGCTCGAATCGCCGCCGCCGCCGCCTCTCGCGCCCCATCCGCCGGCGCCGAAGACTCGCGCCAGATGATGTGACAAGGGAGGTGGGCGCGGAGAAATTGAGGGCGTCGACGTGAAATTTAAGGGCGCCACACCTGACCAGCGGGTCGCCGCGCATGCAGATCCCGCCGCCAGAACGGGCCATGGCCAGAGCCCGCAGGAACCGCGGGCAGACCAGCACATGAAGCATTGCACAACGAAAATCTTCGCAACCTAATATGCAACAGCGCTTGCCCTCCGCGCGAGGGCCCTCCCCGCGACGCCCCCCGCGCGCCCGCGTGCGATCTTGGAAAAGGCATGGGCCCAGGCAGTTCACGTAACCTTCATTAGCTTCTGACTGGCAAGCCAGGGCGCCGCTGCGAGGACGCCGGCGCTATCGGGGAAACACTTTGTCCACGTGGTCGCAAACCGCGGTATGAAGCCCGATGTGAGCTGGATGGCGCGGTTGGAGATCTCCCATCGCTCGCGCCGATGCTGGCGCACCATGAGCTTGGCGTAGACTGCCTGCTGGAAAAGCGTGCGTTTGCGGTTGCTCGCCTGGCGGTCCATGACCGCCTGGGCTGCGAGATGAATGTCAACGCGCGGTGGGCGGCACGCCGCGAGCGTAATCGGGTGGGCAGCGCAGGGCCGGGGCTCGGGGGAGGTTGGAAGTTCGCAGAAAGGGGCGGCGCAATATATATATATATATATATATATATATATATGTCGCTGCCTTCAATCGGTACCGGGCCAGGTAGTCGGGCTGCCCGCCGCGAGTGGCGAGCCGCGACCGCGTCGGCGCGCCTGGTCCATGGGCTCTGGCCGAAAGGAATCCGGGGCCGCCCTGGTCGTGGAGGAAGGCGTGATCGCGCGGCCGAAGCGCGCCTCCCGCATGCGCGCGCAACATCGCCAGCCAGTGCATCATAGTCCAAGAGCACGTTCGGGGGCGAGACCATCTGCGCGATGCTGCCCAGGGCGACGCTAGCCCTCGCGCTGGGCAGAAAGGCATGGGAGCTCGAAGGCGCGGCCGTCGCGGCCAGCGCCGCCGCGTGCGTTTTGACTGCGCTCCGGGCTGTCTGCCGCGCGATCTGTTGCGAGGCCGCGGGGCCCATCCAGAAGCTTGGTTTCCACGGCGGCACAATCGCTCATCCCGAATGCGTTTTGGCTCATGATGTGACAGAGCACTTCCTTGACAGCTAGCGTGAACTTTCCGCCCGGCCGATCAACTTTGCATTTGCGGGCTTCAGTTTGAGCGCCGCGCGCCGCAAACCGCGGCGCAGAGACTGATCGGCGCTGGATAGCGCGGCGGGGGATCTGCCGCAGCTCGCGCCAGCGCCGGCGCTCCATGAGCTCGGCGTGGGCCGTCTGCTGGAACAACTTGCGCTCGCGGTTGCTCGCCTAGAGCCCTTGACCGCCCGGGGCGCAGGACGCGTGTCAACGCGCGGTGGACGGCGGGGCTCCGCCTCGCAACTTGGCGGATTACGAATGCAATCGGGCGCGCAGCCCAGAGCGCGAGCTCGGGGGCGGTTGGGGGTTCACAGAAAATGCGGTCCAGGATGCATCCCTGCGTCCGGGCGATCGCGGGGCAGGCGGTCGCCCTGCTTGCCGCGGGAAACGAGCGCTGACCTCGTCGGCGCGGTGCGTCCAAGGGCCCCTGCCGAAGGCTGTTCGGGGCCGCCCCAGTCGCGGGGGGGGGCGCAATCGACGAGCCGAAGGTTGCCTTCCGCGCGCCCGCATGGCCTCGCCAGCTGGCGCGCCATCTTCCAAGAAATTGTTCGGGCGCGGGACAACCTGCGCGACGTTGTCCAGAGTGGCGATGGCCCCCGCGCCGCGCGCAAAAGCGTCGGGGCCGGGGGGGGCGGCCGTCGCTGCGAGCGCCGCCGTGCGCGCATGGAATTCATCCCACGCTGTCTGCCAAGCGATCGCTTGAGGGGCCGCGGGGCCCATGCAGAAAAACCCGGATGCAGCGGCGTGTCCGCGACGGCGAAATCCTTCCGCACCGGCGCGATTTGGCGGTCGATGCGAAACATTTGGCGCGATTTGGCCAGCCGAATAATTTTGCATTCGGGGGCTTGGCTTTTAGCGCCGCCGTCGCCGCCGGCCTCGCCCATCGCTTCTTCGAGAAAGTCCTGGGATTGAACCGCGCGCGAGACCGGCGAACCGCCGCCAGCTCTCGCGCGAAAGACGCCCAGGCCCTTCCCTGCACTGGTCACCTCGAAACTGCAGACGACGAGGTCGGTGGCCAACGCGTAGAGACCACCGAAACAACACGCATATATATATATATATATAGAGAGAGAGAGAGAGAGAGAGAGAGAGAGAGAGAGAGAGAGAGAGAGAGAAATAAAGAGAGAGAGAGAGAGAGAGAGAGAGAGAGAAAAAAAAAGAAGAGACATATATATATATAGAGAGAGAGAGAGAGAGATAGATAGAGAGAGAGAGAGAGAGAGAGAGAGAGAGAGAGAGAGAGAGAGAGAGAGAGAGAGAGAGAGAGAGAGAGAGAGAGAGAGAGAGAGAGAGAGAGAGAGAGAGAGAGAGAGAGAGAGAGAGAGAGAGAGAGAGAGAGAGAGAGAGAGAAACAGAGAAAGAGAGAATAAATAAGATAAGAGAAGAGGAGAGAAGAGAAGAGAAGAGAAGAGAAAGAGAGAGAGAGAGAGGAAACACATAAAACATGAAGAAGAACAACGCAAAGAAAGAGACAGACAGACAGTGAGACAGAGAGACAGAGATAGAGAGAGAGATGGAGAAAAATAAAGAGGGAGGGAGGGGTGACCGCATGAGGGGCGCGCCGAACTGTGGCGAGGTATACAACGCGAAGGAAAACGATTGGTCGAATTGCGAGAGACTGAGCGCGGGTGAATCTGATCGCGGGCGAGTCCACGATGACGGCGACGACGACGTCCACCAGGCCACTCCTCCACCGCTCGTTTACAGCGACCACAGCGAGAACACCGGGAATACCCTCGCTGGTGGAATGGAATCTCCCGCGAATGCAAAGCAACTTGCATGCGGGGGGGGGGGGCGGGCCTCCTCCTCCTCCTCCTCCGCCCCCTCCTTCTCCCCAGTGGTCTGGAGCTGTCCCCTGAAACCTTGAGTGTGGCTGAAACCTTGAGTGCGGCGGGCGCATGGTGGCGGTGGCATTGGCGCCTTCGGTGGAGAGCCCTGTGAGGCCGCGAAGCGTGCGAGGGATGTGCCAAAATTCGCATGGGGGGCGCATGCGGGCGGTGGCACCGGGGCCTTCGATGGAGCTCCCTATGGAGCCACGAAGCGTGTGAGGGGCGTGCAAACATGTGCGTGGGGGGCGCATGCGGGCGGCGGCACTGGGGCCTTCGGTGGGGCTCCCAATGGGGCCACGAAGCGTGCGAGGGGTGTGCCGAAATGCGCCTGGCGGGCGCGCGCGGGCGGTGGCGATGGGGCCTTCGGTGGGGCTGCCTATGGGGCCGCGAAGCGTGTGAGGGGTGTGCCGGAATGTGCGTGGGGGACGCATGCTGGCGGTGGCACTGGGGCCTTCGGTGGAGCTCCCTATGGAGCCACGAAGCGTGTGAGGGTGTGCCGAAATGGGTGCGGGGGGCGCATGCTGGCGGCGGCGCTGGGACCTTCGGGGGGGCTCCTTGTGAGGCCACGAAGCGTGTGAGGGGTGTGCCGACATGGGCGTGGGGGGCGCGCGCGGGCGGTGGCGCTGGGGCCTTCGGTGGAACTCCATATGGGGCCGCGAAGCGTGCGAGGGATGTGCCGAATTGCGCGTGGGGAGGGGGGGGGGGGGGGCGCATGCGGGCGGCGGCGCCGGGGCCTTCGGTGGAGCTCCATATTGAGCCACGAAGCGTGTGAGGGGTGTGCCGACATGGGTGTGGGGAACGCATGCGGGCGGCGGCGCTGGGGCCTTCGGTGGGGCCCCCTTATGAGGCCGCGAAGCGTGTGAGGGGTGTGCCGAACTGCGCGTGGGGGACGCATGCGGGCGGCGGCGCTGGGGCCTTCGGTGGAACTCCCTATGGGGCCACGAAGCGTGCGGTGCGTATGCCGACATGGGTGCGGGGGGCGCATGCGGGCGGTGGCGCTGGGGCCTTCGGCGGGGCTGCCTATGGGGCCACGAAGCGTGTGAGGGGTGCGCCGGAATGCGCGTGGGGGGCGCGTGCGGGCGGCGGCGCTGGGGCCTTCGATGGGGCTGCCAATGGGGCCACGAAGCGCGCGAGGGATGTGCCGGAATGTGCCTGGGGGCGCATGCGGACGGTGGCGCTGGCGCCTTCGGTGGGGCCCCCCATGGGGCCGCGAAGCGTGCGAGGGGTGTGCCAACATGGGCGTGGGGGACGCATGCGGGCGGTGGCGCTGGGGCCTTCGGTGGAGCCCCCTGCGAGGCCACGAAACGTGTGAGGGGTGTGCCGACATGGGTGATGATGCTGGCGATGATGGCGGTCGTGGCGATGATGATGACGATGCTGATCATGACGATGATGGCGATGATGACACTGATGGTGATGACGGTGACGATGATGACAATGACGGGAGGAGAGAGGAAGGGGGAGGATGAAGAGGAGGAGGAGGAGGAGAGGGGGGGGTGGGGGGCGGGGGAAGAGAGGAACGCGAGGCGACGTTTTTTCAAAACGAGGACCCAACACCACAGGGTGGCTGGGAAGCACAGCAAGACAAGGAGAGAGAGAGAAAAAGAGGGAGAGAGAGAGAGAGAGAGAGAGAGAGAGAGAGAGAGAGAGAGAGAGACATATATATATATATAAACGAGAAAGAGAAATAAACAGAGAAATTGAGAAAGAGA
>CAUYUJ010014822.1:169680-237180 GCA_963575745.1 Prorocentrum cordatum | reverse complement strand
TCCGCGAATTTCCCCCTGGGGTGTGAACTATTGAGCTTTGGGGTCGTCGTCGGGATGAGCGCCCTTCGGCGGGCGGGCCTGCTTGGCGTTGCCGCTGACCTCAGCAGTCTGCCGCCGTTGAGCACCCGCGCTGAAGTGTCCCAGATAGTATCAAACACAGATGGTGCAGCTCCCCGAGCGCGGAAGGGGCCGCCGTCGACCCCTGGCGCTCTACGCACACCCTTCGCCCTATCAGTCGCGCGCTGGATCGACTCCGGGCCGGGGGGGGGGGGGGGGCGCGTCGGAGCGCGGGCGCGGGGCGGCGCGCCCCAGCGCGCGCTCGCGAGCAGGGCCTACTTCGAAAGGAACGCTCGCTAAAACGGACGCCGAGTATTTGCAGATCGCCTGCAGCTGACCCTCCTGACTGACGCGGGCCACGTGACGTCTCGCGCAGCCCTCAAGATCATGCTTTCGCCGAATGGAGCCTGAATCTGCGCCCCCGCCCCCCCGCCCCCCCCCCCCCCCCCCCCCTGGGCGCGCTGGCCTCTAGCCCCTCCGCGCGCGCGGCCCTGGCGAGACCGACCAGGATCAGTAGCGCGCAGGTGAACTCCCCCCCCCAATTCCTAAATAGCTTATGGACATTATCATATACCTCGCCATCGGCGATGATCAAACCAGCGGCTGCCTCCGAAGGAGCCAATATGATACGAGGGGCCAGCTTGGCGCCACTTCTCTCTCCAAGCCACGATTTACACTTGCCGAGCCACGGCCAGCTGCGACTCGGCGCCGTCAATTTCGACCGCGAGCGTCTGCTTGGCCGCGTCGCGGGCAGTCTCGACGATCATCTTCTTGAAGCGATGCAGACGCAGGTAGGGTGGCGCGCGAGCAAGTTATCCAGTTCGCCCCTGACCAGACGGCCCAGCGAGGTCGCGCAGCCATGTCATTCAAGCGCTGCTGGTGGGAAAACGAGGTCCTGGTTTGCACGCGGCCTCGCCTTTCGAGCATCAGTTCTCAGCGCGGCGCGATCAGGGAACCACCGGTCGCAGGGCGCGTCGCCGCGAAGTAGCGGTACTTGTTGCGCTTGCCGGGCGGGCTTCCCCCCCGCCGTCGAGAAATGTCAAGCGCGCTGCAAGAGGCGAAATTCACATCGCCCACCGCAATCAGGGCCCGAGACCGCGAACCTTGCGTCGCCCAGTCAAGAGCACGTTGCAGAAGACGAAGACTGCTAGCCACTTGTCCGCCCCAAAGATCGCGGTTGCGGGCGCTGCAGTGGCGCAGCTCGACCTGGCCTGCATTGGCATTGGCTTCGGGGGGCCCTTCCCCTCGCCAGCGCGGTCTCCGTCGCCGATCTCGCATCGTCGTCCGAAAAACTGCCGCGCCTGGTATGTGGCCCGCAGAACGATCAGACATGGCGCTGCGGAAACCGATTAATCACGGCGAAATGCGATGAAAGAAAACATTGATATGATCCCCGGTCTGGCGCGCCTGTTGAACCGCAAGGACAATGCGGGCCGCCTCGCAGCAACTGAGGTAGTTCGTTTTTCGGACCCACCGCGCCGCGCTACCTGGGTGGCGCCAGAGCGCCCCACGCGCCAAAGGCCAGCATCCGACGCGAGGATTCCGCCGAACTTCTGGATGCCCGCAACTGGAGAAGAGTGCCATGTTGAAGAGCCAGGAAGATGTCACATCCACCGCTGGTGTTGCGCGTCTGGAGGGCGATGGGCTCGATGTGCTGGAAAATCCGCTGTATGGAAAGATATGTCCCTCTTATTCCAGTGTCGTTCCAGAGTGCCGCTGTCGGCTCGCTGCCAGTACTGAGGGCCAGCCGAAGCAAGGGTGTCCAGCTTTTCGCGAGCCTTCCATCGCTTCGATCGAAGGAAACTTTTTGTCGCCGAATCCGGTCCGCAACCGAACAACGCACTTCTTGCCTTGGACCCCCACTCGGGTTTGGATGGCCAACTTGTCAAGCCCCACGTTCTACTTGAATACATAGCCGGGCCGTGCACTCAAGGGGCAGGGAATCAGGTCCACCCGTTTCTGGTGAAAGCCCCACAGCGGGCGTTCATCCCTCCATGCTGCCGCAGCCACTCTCCGAACGACTTGTACAATGACGAGCTGAAATTGCGCCTCGGCAGGCTCCGTCTTGGACGTGCCTTCGAAGTCCGCGCTCTTGAGCCAGACTGAACGGCACTCTCCTGTTGGACCAAATTTGGCGAAATGGCTCTGAGGACCGTGGCGTTGACGTCGCTTTTGCAGGTGCGGTTGTTGGGGTTCGGGGAAGACGGGTCGCGCTGGAACAGCGCGAGCTCCTTCCTGAGCCTTTTTTTTGTTTTCCCCATCTGGGCCTGCAGGCCGAGGAAAGCGTCATCATGTCTCTGGATTTGCTCGTCCAACTTGTGACTGACATCGCCGATCTGCTTCTGCAGGAGCTTCTCGATGTCGACAAATTCTGGTCGGATGCCTGCGGGAGAGGCGGCGGCCGCGTGAACTGGCGTTTTGGAGGACGCGTCGCTGAAAGGCTAGATGCGAAGTCGATGGGGGCCACGGCAACAGCGGCAGGTAGGTCCCTTGGCAGAAGCAGCAAACTTATCTTCGCACTCTTGCTGGGGTCCCCCAGGATCTCGCGAGTGTGGCCGTGGACCGTTTCCTCGGCGTAGCTGTTATACCAGTCGTCTTGCGCGTTGTCGCCATCTGTGCTTGCCGCAACACAACCATACCCAGAGCGCAGATCGCCATCTTCAGCTGCAGCAGCACGGACAAGTACGCTTTCATCGATAAGAACGGCGCGTGAGGCTTTACGTAAGGTGCTGCACCTCCTGCGTCGGGCACTTTCGATCATCCTGACTGCAGGGCACAAGAACCACGAGCCCACAACCCATTCGTGAGAACGATACAAATCACCAGACAAACTCCGCAACCGTTGAATAGACAAGCAACACCCAAGGCAAATAACAATGCGTGAAGAGCGTGGCCGTAGAGGTGACCACGGGAAATCAAATAACAAACCACGGATCAGCAGTATCCACATGGTCCCCCAGGAAGCAAGCATCTTGAGCCAACATGGGTACGGAGAAAAAGGGAGAAGGAGGAGAAGAGGAGGACGGATAAGTGAGAATGAGATTTTTTTTGGAGGGGAAGAGGGGGGAGCGGACACATCAGCACGATGACACACTCGGCAACGCAAGCGTACAACCAGTGAGAAACCTCAAACGCCGTGCAAATGCAGCGTCCTGCGATCGATGGCCTACATAAATGATCACGGTGCGGAGGCAGACTCCAAACTCATAGAAGAGGCCGCGAGGAATCGCGGATAATTGAAACTATGTGCACCCCGCGGAGGGGAACAGGAGCAAGTACATGAGACCATAATGCGAACGCGGAGCGATACGAATTCACCCCATTTCGTATCGGTGAGACCGGGTGGAGAGGGGAAGGACGAGCAGGCGCAGGAGAGCAAGAAGAAAGAGAGAGGCTGGGACCGCGAGGTGGCAACCTAAACGGTCGCAGCTGAAGGTCAAGACATTGGGAGACACACACTGAAATCCAGAACAGTGCACGAGCCAACCTGCCATAGGCGAGCACGTGCCACTGAATGAAAACAACGCACCGTGCACTGGAGGTTGCATGTTGTACCGCCAGCCGTGCACACCCTCATAAGTGAGAATGAGATTGCCAAGATCAGGAAACGGAGAAGAGAGAGAGGAGGAGAGGGGAGGCGCGAGCAAACGAGCAGCAATGCTTCCGAACGTGCGATTGCACCAGGCATGAAGCGTAAGAGGGAGGTCAGTACTGCCGGCGGGAATCCCATCCCGTTGCATCCAACACGGCTTCACAACGGAGTATCAAGGTGTCCTCTTCCTCTTCCTACTCGTCGTCTTGCCCCGAGATGCTCTGACAACGCTGGGGGCTTCTCCGATTTCAAGATTGGCATTATTGTTCTATGTTTCGCGGGCCGTTGTTTCTCCGTTTGGGGATTGCCGTCGCGCCGTTTCGGATCGTTGCGCGATCCGTTTCTAATTGCTTTAAATGTTCGACTTTGTTTATGGTTCCCGTTTTGTGCCATTTGTTTGTTGTTATAGGCTGTTGGTTGTTGTTTGGTTTGGGTTGCCGGGGTCGTTGTTGATTTGATTTCGGTTGTCAAATGTTTCTGCCTTGCTCTACCGCAAAGCGACAAGTTGAAACTGGCAAGAAACGCTCCCCAGCGCTTTGAAGAACAACCAGGGTTCTGCCCACTTTCTCTAGCTTCAACGCCGACCACGTTCGCGACCTCGTCCTGGTCATCCTGCCCTTTCTCCTCTTCCTCCTGCGTTTCCTTCTCTCTCTCCCCACTCCCCGACGTCGAGTGCGTCCTCCTGCCTGACAGCAACTCAGTGTGAATTCTACTTTTATCCTAATCCAGCCCGAGCGGGGCAGCTTCTCCCCCGCGGGCGCTCTCAGGATGTGAGAATGGCGCTCTTGCCCCACCGAGGGCCTGATTTTAGGATCGGAATCCTGTTGAGCCATTGTCGCCACCCGCTCCCCTCCTCCGCCTCTCAATGGTCCTTCAGCTCCTCCCGTTCCTGCTACTCCTGGCCCTGCTGTTACGGTCTCTGCTCCTCTTGTTCCTCCTGCTTTCCCATCCTCCTGCTTATCCGCCCACCCCCCCTTCTCCACCTCCTCGAATGTACACAGCGCTCACTATTGCTTGCGAATAAAGCGATGAGGTCAACGTGTGGGTCCCAGGTCCGCTTTGGCACCCGTCGGAAGCTGTAGAACAGCAAACTAGCACAATGGGCAACGAGAGTGGATGGATGGGAGTGCTATGATGTCAGGTCTGACGCGAGCGCGCCTGGTTTGTCATCCTCTTCTCTCGTCGTTATCATCGCTAATCCTCCTCCTCGTTTTCCCCTCATCCTTTTCCGCCTCCTCCTGTTCACGTTTCTCCTCCTCCTCCTCCTCCTCTTCTTTCTCTCCACCCACGGATGGCTGTCGGCAATATCAGAGGGTGCGAGCAAATCAGAATTGGAGGTCCAGCGTTCGCGTGGACCTCCAGAGAAGGAGAGAGAGAGAGAGACAGACAGACACTGATGCTGCGTGCAAACTGATCCAAAGGGCGAAAGATCATCCAGTTTGTCCTAGCCGCTCGATCCCTTCCTGATTCAGGGAGGCGCCCTGGCTGCTGGGTAGGCGGGGTCGGCGGGGAGGGGGTCAGGCCGGTTCGGTGGGAGATGAGAATCTAAGTACGGACCACGGAAATGCCATACGCACCCTGGTCCGAGAGAGAGGGAGAGAGAAAGAAAGAGACAGAGAGAGATAGGGAGAGACACGGAGAGAGAGAGAGAGAGAGAGAGAAAGAGAGAGAGAGAGATAGAGAGAGAAGCACCAACACACACAAACACATACGAGCGACAGGAGCGTTGGCCTTGGCAGCGCTGGCACACACACACACAAACACACATAAGAGCGACGGGAGCGTTGGCCTTGGCGGCGTTGGCCGGCCCATGGAGTGGGGAGCGAGTTAGCGTCTAGCAAGGGCCTGCGCCGTCAGGGGGCGCAGTGCGGCGTCTGCAGCCGGTGCCCACTGTTGTGCGGGTAATCATTGCATGCTCGTGGAACCAGCCTCCCGAGCCGGGCGTGACGCAGCCACCCAGTGCCGTGGACCCCCTGGAAGCGAGGCAGTGGCGAAAGCGAGAGCAGGATCGGCCACGGGGCGACACGCGCGCCCGCCCACGCACCCCACACAGGTGGGGGGGGATGCCTGATGGCTGTCTGCACGGCTCGCGGGAAGGGTGCGACTGTTGACGGCTGGCTCCCGGCGCCAGCACGCGCGGAGCTCACACGAGAAGGGGGCATCTTCCGTCGATCGTCCACCACAACCAACTCCAAACGAGGAGGCCACGACGCGCCAAATGCGTGTCGACAACTCTTCTGAAACAATAAGATGAGATCGAAAAAAATGCATGGGCGCAGCATGCATTTTTTCCGAGGCCCCCGAAGCGGGAAGGGGTGCCAGCGTCCGTGCCCTTGGCCATCGATGCGGGAGAGGCCGGGGGCCTGGCGCGTGGAGGACCCCCGCGGGCGCCGAGGGCGGCGAGAGCGGCCCGTCCACCTCGGCAGCTGGTCCTGACCCCCCCCCGCGGGGGACAGCTCGAAGAGTCGCGCGAGGTGCGCGGGTGGCTTGGCCGGGGTCGTGCCCGTGTCGAGAAGCCCTCGTGTGGGGGCCGATTACTGCCACCCTCCTCGATGCCACCTCCTCCTCCCCCCCCCTCTCTCCCCGAACGACCCCCTGTGCTTGGCCACGAGGTCCAAGAAGGTGTTCCTACTCCCCCATCCTCCTTCTCCCCGTCCCCCTCCTGTTCATACCTCCCTCCTCCTCCTCCTCCTCCTCCTCCTCACTTCCGCATTCCTCCACCACCGCCTGGTTCCTCATCACCGTCCACCTGCCATTCCGTCTTCCCTCACCCAGTCCGTCCTACCTCCCCTCTTCGTCCTGTCTCCCCTTCCTCATACGCCATCCCGCTTTCACCCTTCTAATCCTCCTCTTCCTACTCAGGAGTCCAAGCCGCATGTTCACTTCTTAATATTATTTCTGTTGCCTGCCGCTCTCATCCTGCCTACCGCTTCGCAGTCTCCTCTTCCCCCTCCACACCACTTCCCTCCGTCTTGCCCTTTTCCATCCTCGACCGTCGTCCCATCCACCTCTTTGCTTTCACGCTCCCTTGCCTTCTTTTACCCCTCTTCCTCCCTTTCCAATCCCCCATCCGCCCCTTCCCCTAAAATTGTCTCAACCTCCTCCTCACTGGCTCCGCTGCCTCCGAGCAGCTTCCCCTCCCCCTCCCCCTCCCCCTCCTACTCCTCCTCCTTCTCCTCCTCCTCCTCCTCCTCCTCCTCCTCCTCCTACTCCCCCTCCTCCTCCTCCCTGTCCTCCCCCTCCTCCTCCCACTCCTCCTCCCTCCCACTCATCATCCTCCCATCCCTCGTCCTTCTCATACGTAACTCCTGTTTCAGCACGAGGCGCGTCCGTATATCAAGCTGAGCGTACGTCCTTACGTCCCGCTGCCCCTCCTCTCCTCGCGCTGGTCTGGGAGCCGCGAGTCTGCACGGTGAGGTGTGCGGTGCCATCGCCTGGAGCACAGAGCACACGGCTTGCCCAACGTCTGGCGCTCGCATGCCCGTGCCGAATTATGCCCGCTGCGCTGTGCGGGGCAGCGATTACGAACACAGTGCCGCGGCCCTCCTCCTGCCCCCGATGGTCCCGGCCGAACAGGGAGCTCAACGACAACCACTGCCCCGCGGGCCTGACGCGCTCGGACTTGAAATTCCCCTGGTAGCTCGTCGGTCTCCTGAACCCCTCGTCTCTCGGGGGGGCGTCGGTCAAGTTCCCGTGGTCCCACTCGAGCTCCTGTTGGGCGTCGTTGGAATGGGGGGCGATGAAATGGGGGGGAGCAAGGTGCACTTCTCGGGCCCTACAGGGCCCCTCAAGGGGCCCTGAAGGGCTCTTGTTCTGCCGCCCTCGCTGCCCCCCCCCATGTCGAAGAACAGCAAAAACCAAACTCACAATGAACACCCCGATTAGCGGAGCCATTCGTAAACGCACCGAAGAAGTAATGGAACGAAAAAGGATTGTTTAGGAAAACCCAGGGCCGTGTAACAAACACCAGTTAACGGTGTCGGGGCGTTTGTTTCCTCCCTTAACAGGCATCGCCCCCCCAACTACTCAACGCCCGATCCTGGATGTCGCCGATCACCTCCGGCACCTGGGCGGGGAAGGGGCCGCGATGCGGAGAGGGGGCCGTACGCAACGCGCGCACGCCCTCCGCCACAAAACGGCCACGGGCCGCAGCGCAGCCCCTGGAAAGCCTTGCATAACCTGGGGCACATGGGGCGAAGGTAAGATTAACCAAGTGAGACCATTTTCGGGTGGATGGCTGTATACAGCGTGAATACATAGCCTTTCCGGTGCGCGATAGTAGTCCGTATGACTTGTCGAAACAAACTGATCATATCCTGGTGTCGACCCCATGGAACCCGAAGGGGTTGCAGATACGACGTTCGCTCCATGTTCGCTCTAGCAGCCAGCTGGCTGTTTTAAGCTTTAAGGACGGGTGTCGCCGTGGGCTGCCCCTCGTACTCAACACACCACATGTAGCGTGCTGACACGGAGCGCAGCGCGTAAACTGAAACGGTGGGTCTGGGGCGATGCGTTCGCCAATCCGTGGGCCAATACGTCGAGCCAACGCGCAACGTATTGACACGGACGTATTGAGCAAGGCACGCGCTGCGTATCAAAACGGGCGTATCGGGGCAGCTCGGATGCGGGCGCGCCGTTTGTCCTCGACGCGCCCAAGTGGACGACGCCGACACCACGGCAAATCCTCAGCAAACCCGCGTCCCCAAGATTTCTTGAACATCTAGCGGCCCTCGTCTCTGGAGCTCGCGCTGGGCAGCTGGAGCACTGGGAAATCCTGGAACGTGTCGATGGCATTGCTCCAGACCCCCCTGGCAGCGGACGAGAAGGAATGGTTCCGCAGGGATGTCAAACTGGCCCCACGAGGCTCGACGAGGGCCCCGAGAGAGCCCAACCTTGCCGCAGGCAGGGCCCCAAAACTGCCCCCAAGATGACCAGGAAGGGACCATGTGTTCGTGCACGCGCGGGTCGAGATCACACATGCACATTTTTCGTCGGCGGCGAGGCGGCGAAATCAAGCTAGAAGGGGGCACTGACTAGCGAATTGGCTGGCGGGCAAGGAGGGGTGGGGGGCGGCCGAGAGGAAGAAGGGATACTCAGACGTCGAAGAGTTCGACGGTGAGCAGCCGGGGGGGGGCAGCTGCAGCCAGGCGCGCAGGGCCAGAGCGCGGTGGGCGGCCGTGGCAAACCACGGTGGCAAGGGTGGCGGGGAGTGGCAGCCAGCCGGAGCTGGGAGAACACAGGAAACACCGCGGACATCGTACCGCGGCGCCTCGAGGAGAAGGCACAGCCCTGAACCGTACGGGGGCCGGAGCAGCGGACACACATACACACACACACACACACACACGCACACACGCACACACACGCACACACGCACGCAAACGTACGAAGGGGGAGGCTCGCGTGTTACAATCAGCACGCAACCCTGGACAATGCGAAGCAAGCAGCGAGGGAACTGTTTCTGGTCTCGGTACGCCTCGGCCAAGAATAAGCTCCTCGAGCTGGACCCAAAGAATCTGCCCGGAAACCAGAACCCCTCCTGAACCCAAAGTGGTCCTCATTATTCCAGCGTCTTGGCTCTAATCCCCCTGGGAGCCCACCTTGACTTTCTCCTCCTCCTCCTCCTCCTCCTCCTCCTCCTGCTCGCCCTCCTCGCCCTCCTCCTCCTACTCCTCCGTCTTCTCGTCTTCCTCCTCCTTCCTCCTCACTCCTCGTCCCCTTCTCCTGCCGCTGGCCATTTGAAACGCTTGCTCTCCCTAGCGCTTCGATCATGTCCAAACAATCACTCAGGTGGCGCCCTTGCCAAATGGCTCCAAAAAGCAACCAGGAACCCGAAGACGGTTTCACTGAAGTCCCTGGACAAGCAAACATTATCACAACCCGCCGATTTCCGTGTATCTTCGGCGCTCACGATGGCCCCACGATGGGCTCCATCAGCCTCCGAAGGGGCCCCGCAGGCCTTCAACAAACCCCTGCTTGGCCCAAGATGCAAAACATATGGTCCCGAGATGACTTCCCTTGGGTTCCCCGAGGGCCCCGTGAAGAACGCTCACGCCGCGGCCTGCGGAACCACGCCAAGCCTGCCCGACGGAGGCCCGTGCAGCTGCTGACTCGGCCCTGCGTCATCATAGATCTTCTCGCCTGGACGTCGGGAGGAGTGGCTCAAACCTCTCGGACACAACCTTCTCTGTCAGGTCGCCGCGAAGCCACACACGCACACACACACACACACACGCACGCCTCCTCGTTGCCCACGTCCCTAGAAAGGACGGATGATGGGGGCAGCGGAAGAGAGAGGCTTGATGGGGAGGAAGTGGAGGATGAGGAAGATGGAAGTAGGGAAAGGCCAGCGACTCGAACGTACGGGAAAGGAGGAAGAGGATGGAACATATACTGAACAAGGCGAAGGGGGAAACGGGACAGGAGGAGACTGATGCGGGAGGGCGAGTGCGGCGGGGGGGGGGGAGAGGAGAAGGCGGGAGAGGAGGAGAGGAGGGAGGAGGGTGGGAGGCGGGGGGGGGGGGGTCAAGGGGGAATGGGAAGAAGCAGGAGGCGGCGCCCCAGGAGGGGGAGGAGAACGGCGAACGGGCAGAGGGGGGGGGGCAGGTCGGGGGCCTCGTGCTGCCAGTAGTTGTCCCAGAAGCTGCGGGAGAAGCCCTTCGCCTCTCTGCACGTGGGCCCCTCGCTGAGGCACGCGCACTGGGAGCCGCCGGCCCGCGGGGCTCTTGGTGTGCCACGAGGCCGCCGCGCGCCCCTCCTCTTCGCTGCTTGGCCACATGCAGTACTCGTCCTCCCTCCACCTCCACCTCCCCCTCTTGTTTGCCACTCTCGGAGTTTCGGTCCCCCGTGGCTAGTGACAGTAGCGTGGCCCTCGTTGCCCAAGCAGTGCTTGCACCGAGAGGCTCTTGCTTGGCTGGCCCTAGCAACTGGATGGGCATGGCGGGGTTTCGGCCGGTGCCTGGCTGGTGGCCGCCCCAGGGCAGCTCGGGGGCGCCCCCTGCGCTGGATGGGTCTCCGAAGGCTGCGCCGCACTGGCGCCCGTGCTCGCTCGCAGGCGCCCCGCGGCCGCCCCGTGCGCTTACACCACATGGCTTGCACACCAGACGCCTTGCACCACATGCCTTGCACCACACAGCTTGCAACGCACAGCTTTCTCCCGCATAGCTCCCACCACAGATGCTCCACGGCGTAGCGTGCACCAGCACCAGGTAATTCACAGCACATAGCCTGCACAACATAGGTCGCACCACACAGCTTGCGCAAAGTAGCTAATTAGCGCACAGCTCACACCTCGTGGCTTACACAACCTAACTCACACCAGACAGCTTACAACACGTAGCTCACACCACATAGCTCACACCGCAAAGCTTGCACAACATAGCCCACGCAACATACGTTACACAACATCGAATTCATCTCCACAGTGCCATATCTCACTGTGTAGATTCCACAACAGCTAACATTCGTACATCAAGTGCTGTATCGATCGACACGCCGACTTGGCTTGGTGGTGTGCTATCAAGGCGCCCCTTGGACATCGGAGACTTGTTCTCGAATTCGTGGTCAAGTGCGGTATCCAGATGCCAAGTCATGCTCCTCCTCTCGCAATCCTCCCGCATGATGCCTCCGGCTCCTCCCTCCGCCTCTCCTTCCCTCCCCACCCTTGCTCCTCGTCCTCCTGATCATCATCCTCCCTCTCCGGCTCCTCCTCCTCCTCCTCCTCCACCTCTCCTCCAAATCACCTTCCTTATGCTTCCGCAGCGCCCCCTCTACCCCCCTTCTCCCCCGTCCCTTCCCTCGAGGCGGCACGGCCGGCAGCGTGGCGCAACCGAGGCGGCGCACGGGGCGCCCACGAGCGCACGGAGGCGGCACGGGGCGCCCACGGGCGCCCCACGGTGCGGCACGGGCGGCACCGTGGCGCAACCTCGGCGAGCCCATCGAGCGCACGGAGCGCCGACGAGCGCCCACGAGGCCGCACGGGGCGACAGCGCAGAAACTCCCCGAAGAGCCAGTCCAAGTGCGTAAGAAAAACGTTGGCTGGCGTTGGCCTCGAAGTGTGCGTTGTGGCATTGTGTTGTGAAATCTGTGTGTAAGCTATGCGATGACAGCTTTGTCGCGTCGTGTTAGCTATGCGGTGTGAACCATGGAGGTGCAAATTGCCGTTTAAGCTATCTGGTGCAAGCTGTGTCGTTCAAGATCGGCGGTGCCAGTTGGACGTGCAAGATATGGGTATGAGCTGTGCGGTGTGCGCTATGCCGTGAAATGCATGAGGTGTAAACGATGTGGCGTAAGCTGCGTGGTGAGAGCTATGTCGTGAAAGCTGCGTCGTGCAAGCGCAGCGCAGGGAGCGCCCGCGCTGCGCTACGGGCGGCAACGTGGCGCAACATCGGGACATCCACTCAGCGTGCGGGGAAGCCCACGAGCGTCCTCGAGACAGCACGGGCGGCAACGTGACGCAGCCTCGGTACCCCCCTCCGCCCCCCCCCCCCCCCCGCACACGTCAGGCGAGGGGCACGGGCAACAACGTGGCGCAATCTCGGCACTCCCCCCAAGCGCGGGGCGTCCAAGCACTGCTGTTTGGGAAGCACCAAATAAGTAGCACCCCCAAGTGCAAGCACTGTGCTGGTAAGACCTGTACATATGACTGCCTAGATACAGATATGCCGACATCAACATGTACGCTAACGCGGACAGATGCGATGTGGCACGTAACCAGGTAGTCGTCCTACAAGTAGTTGGCGGGAAAAGAAAAAGAGAAGGAGAGAGAGAGAGAGAGAGAAGGGGATAACAACAACCGGCACAAGCATACATCCCCCTAAAAGTAACTACCGAATCCTATTCTTATATTTTTATTACCCGGAACCCCCCCACACCCACCACAAACCGGACCACCACCCCCTAAGACACCCCAGACGCCCCTGCCCTCCACCTAACGAACGCCCTGGACGCCCTTTCGGAGTCCCGGCGGCCTTCCGGGCAGTTGGACGCCCCTGCCGATCGGAGCCCACGGGCCCAAAACGGGCCCCAAAACGGCCCATCAGCGTTCAAAGAAGGCCCAATATGGTTTCAAAACGGCCCACGAGGCCCCCAAGACGGTCCAAGAGCTCCCAAGAGGGACCCCCAAGAGCCAAACATCGTCCGATTCCCTCAGGAAACATATGCTTTTGAAGATATTAGCTTTTTCCGCTTTCACAGCGCCCACGGCATCCCCAGAGACTCTCAAGATCGCCCCAGGACGCCCTCCGAGACCTCTATGAGCGGCCCCAGGCGGCCCAAAAGAGCTCCAAAACGGATCAAGAGAAGCCCAAGGCGGCCCAAGAGGGGCCCCAGAGGGCCCCGAGAACTCCCAAGAGAGTCCCAAGAGAGCCACAAGAGGCCTCCAAGAGTGCACTCTTAAGACATCATGTCGCAAAAGGGCCCCCGAAAAGCCCCTGGCTGGCCCGGCCTCCCAAACCGGCCAAAAGAGGGTTCCGGGACAGCCCAAGAGGGCTCCAAGACGGCCCAAAACAGCCCCAAAAGGAGTCCTCTGGTCCGAAGAGTCACCAGGAGCTCAAACGCGAGCCAACAACGTTCCAATATAGCTTCCAGCAGTTCTCTTACACTCCGCGATGCCGTAGTTCGCAGGACGGTGGTTTGAAAGGACTTCAGAAGCCCCAAAAGCGTCCAGGACCCCTCCAGGGTGGGCTCGTTGCGCTCCCGCAGGCCCGCCTATCCTTCCCGTACCACCATCGCCCTTGGCATCTTTCTCACTCTGACGGTGCCCTTCTCCTCTCTCTGTCTCTCTCCCGTCCCCCTTTTTTCTGCCTTCCTTGTCGACCTTCACGTCCTTGGCATCGGATGGCCATCCTCATTCGCCCGCTCCTTCCTCTTGACCTTCTCCCCGTTTCTCCCCCCTCTTCCCCCCTTCCGCCCCTTGAGCCCCCCCCTCCCCCTGCTCCCTTCCCGTTCCCCGTTCGTAGACAGGTGCCATCGCAACTGTTTGATGCTTCGTCGTGTGCCAGCACGTTCGAGCGTGAAAAAATCACCCTTCCCTCCCCACTTCTGCGCACAGGCGTGCAAGCCTATCGGGCGAACGTAGCGTTAGCAAGGTCCAGGGATAGCAACAAAAAATGAGCCAGTCGCCCGTCCAGACCTCGACGTCCCCTCTGCTGAAACGCGCAATGTCTTATTGTTGTGTGTTCCGAGAAGCGTCCGGAACAAGGCGCATGGCGCGAAGCGCCAATGCAGTCTTGTATATATATATATATATATACATACATTTATACAGGTGTCTCTATAGGTATACACCTATATGAATGAGTAGATACAACAGGGAACGGGCAAGGGGGCGACAGAGGGGGGCGGCAATAGCTTGATTGAGACGTTGGACGTGCGGGGAAGCAGCTGGAGCGGAAAGGTGGTATACACAATCATAAATACACCGACGTATGGAACTGTCGAAACGGGGACACATGCAACGAGAGAAAGAGTGAGAGAGAGAGAGATGGAGAAGGAGAGGGAAACAATCAAATCAAACAACAACAAACAACAAACTGCAACATGTGAATTCGAAAGAGAATGGGAGAGAGATGGCTGGACAAAAACCCACGCACCCCCAACAAACACATGCCAAACGAAACGTGTGTCCGACAGCGCTTCCGTGACGGGCTGCAGGATGAACACCTGGCCGCGACGCGCGTGGAGACATGTGCAGCAGCTTCTCCCCTCGCCTGCTCCACGCCGCCACCATGGCCTTCTTGTCTCCCCTCTCTTGCCTGTCCTCTCTTCGTCTCGCCCCACCCTACTCTCCCGCTCGTCGGCGCCCCTACCCCCCCTGCCACCATCCCCCACCCACCCCCCTCGCCACCATGCGTCCTCTCCCCCTGTCTCCTCATCCCCCTCGTTGCCCTCCTCCAGTTCCTCCTCCCTCCCTCCTGCTGCTCCTCCTCCTCCTCCTCCTCCTCCTCCTCCTCCTCCTCATTGTCCGCCTCCTCCTCCTCCTCCTCCTCCTCCTCCTCCTCCTCCCCTTGTCCTTCTCTGCCTGAGGCGAGGGAAGGGGGGAGCGATGGGCGAGGAGGAGGCGCCGACGAGCCTCGGAGACAGTGCTTGGGCGGGAGGAGGAGTAGGACGAGGGAGGACGAGGGAGGAGGACGAAGGAGGACGCACGGAGGAGGTGGAGGGAGGAGGAGGGAGGAGGGAGGAGGAAGGAGGGAGGAGGACCCACGGGCCACTGGACGATAAGAGATTTCCGTGGTACACCTGTTGGCAGATTGGATTTTGACGTGCCTACTGTTCCGCGGAACCCATGGCCATGGAAAGGGCTAGGTTGTGCGAAGCAAGTCCGCGAACTAATCCTGCGTTATCCCCAATTCTACTTGGGTCACCGGGGGGGGGGGCTACGAAGAGGGGGGAGGGTTATAAGCGGATGCTAAGGTGGTTTCTCCCTGGTTTGAACTAGTAGCCACGCGGGGTTGATGTAGGTACGGACGCATACCAAACAGGACCTCCCTTACGCGCTTGTAGCCTACCTACTGCGCCGTATAAGCCAGGCTCGGCCGCATACTACGTACATGCGCATCTGAACACACAATGCACCCTTAGCATCCATATGTAGCCCCATACCCTCTCAACAATCTCCGCGGTGCTCTAAGAAAGATGACGGAGCGGTGGGGATAAATCGGATCGTGATGGATCGGGAATCTCTGGGAGCTTGGGGGGGGGGGCTTGGGGGGGGGGGGCTGGAAGATGCATCGGGCACCGCGGGCGTTTCAGAGCGCTGCGCAGAGCCCTGCGGGCGTCCCGGACCGCTCTGGAGCGATTTAGCCACATCCTAGGCCTGCCTGACATTCTCCCTTGCGTGAACGGGGGCGCCGACACCCGCTGCGAACAGCGAAGTTCTAAACTGTCTGACGTCAGACCAGCTGCGGCTCTCGGGGCACACTCATGATAACAAGTGCCACCCCTATCAGATCAAGAGAGAGCACGCCAAGGGCCCTGGGCAGATGATCTCACCGTGCATCGCGAGCCAAAGCTCAAAACCCCATGGGGGCAACAACATGCATCGTGAGAGGTCGAACTTTGGCGAACGTGGCAGCATGTGCGAAGCCAGGGAGGGGACGGGGGGGAAGGCCCAGGAGGGAGTACACGCACAGATGGGGAAAACAACTGAGCGAATGTGTGTCGAAGAGAAGCCGCGGGCACCCCCGCCGGCAAGAGGTGGGCCGCCTCGCGGCCAGAAACAAGTGGGGCGAGACGCATCCCGGCTGTTGGCCAGAGGCTGCGCCCGCGACGTGACAAGAAAAGCAGCGCGGCGTGCCCCCAAGCTTGTGCCCCACATGTCCCAGCAAGAACCAGCACCAGAACCCACCCCCACAGAGGGCTGTCAATGATCATGTACTGTCGACCATGGACCTTTTGTGCTAGAATGGCCACGTGCACTCTATCCGCCTACCAGCTACCCCAATGTACACACAGTATCTCTCTCTCTCGCCTTCTCTCCCTCTCTCTTTCTCCAGATTTCGTTCAAGCAAGTCTCGAATCTGGACTGGTCCCTGGGCGTTTTATGGGATCTTCCCTCCTCGTACAATTGTCGTGCACCTCGACCTGGACTACTGCTGAACAAAAACGCTGCGAGCGAAGCCCATGCCCTTAGCTCTACACGCTGTTCACTCTGAGCAGGGGCGTATCTCGGCATGGCTCGGTTGCAATGGAGAGCGGCAGCGTCGGTCCTTGCAGGGCGGAGGCGGCCAAAGTACAGCACCCCTGAGGCCACTCGTGCGCCGAAGAGCCCATGGGCGGGGTGCGACCGCTGCCGGGGCCAATCCCGGAGGAGGCCAGGCCGGCTCGGAGCAGCCCCCCCCACCGCGTACATGTACATGCTCAGCGCGAGGATGAGGACCATGGCGCAGAACCACACAATGTCCTGCTGTTGATTATCTATGCAGATGTCGCCGCACAGTTTGTTCAGACGCGCGGCCTTGCGTCTTAGGGGGGGCGCCTCGGCCACCAGCGCAAACGCCGCCTCGGACGCAGGCTTTGTCGTGGGTTTGCCGCGGTGTAGGCTTCGTCTGCCTGGGCGTGTTCGGAACAACAGGCGCGGCGACATATGCACACACACACGCACACAGAAATGAACGACACCAAGCTCTGCGCATCCTCCGAGTGACGACTGTGGCCGCGATGGGGAAAAAACGGCGCGAACAAGGGGGGGCCGCGGGGGAGGGGGGCTCCCAAGAAGGCCCCCCCTCGCATCCCCTCGCTTGTGCGCGCGCGTTGCCGAACAGAAAAAGAGACCTTGGGAGCGGACTTCTCCAGAGATGGAGGGGCGGCGCGCGCCCGCGCGCCTTGTGCACGCCACGTGTGGCAGCCCCCCGCGGAAGCCTTCCCCGAAACCCTGGCGGCCGCGATCCTCAGACCGTCCCCGGCGGGCCCCGTGCCGCGCAGCCCTGCTCTCCCGCGGGCCCCGTGGCGGCTCGAGGCCGCCGTGGTCTCCCAGCCGCGAAGAGACAGACCAGCAGAACCTTAGGTCGGGCATGCCCCCCTACAGGAAAAAATAGCCCAAGAATATTCCAAAATGTTCACAAACAGTCCAAAACATCGTCCCCAGACTATTCCATACTATGTTTGAAGATTCCCCCTGCAGAGGGACAGGCCCGACTTAAACATAAACATGATCCTCCGGAGATCCAGCGCGGATGTCTTGGATGCGCGCTGGCCCCCCCTCCGCGGCGCGCAGAGCGCGCAGTGGGGCGGCGCCACAGGCGTCGCCAAAGGGGCCCAGCCTCAGTCCAAGAAATTCCTGCGGACCTCGTGGAGATGCTGATGTCTCTTCTTCGGTCACTGCACGACCCTCCAATGCCGATGCGTCGTGCGACGCGGTTTGGGAAAGGACGCAGACGCGCACGCACCCGCACGTGCGCGCGTGCGCAGGAAACGCCCTCGTGCGTGCGCAGCGCGGGAAGACGCTCCTTACGCGCATGTCCCCTACTGGATCACCGCGGAGGTTGCTAAGTGGACAGCGGTGTTTCAAGTGACTGGTGACGTGGGTTGCGTAGGGCCTGCATTCGCCAAGAAGTGCATTGGCGAGTGCCCTCGGTGTCCAAATGGGCTCTGCAACTCCACCAAGAGGGCGGAGCCCACTCAGCCCACGTCTTCAAACCCCGAGGCCACTTAGGGCAATGACTTGCACCCCACTTCTAAGCGAGGTCAGGCGAGACATAACCGACCTTGGCGATCACGTATAACCGCGGTGTTCAAAGTAGCGTGTGCGCTCGCGTACGCGCTGAGAGCCGCCCAGCCTCGCGTGCACACCACGAGGAGTCGCTCCCTGCGCGCCGCGGGGGTCCCCTCGACACATGCCGGCCCACGGCAGGACCCCCAACCTGGCCGGCCCAATCTCGGGGACTGCCGAACACAAGCATCCTCCGATATGAGTTTCCAATTTGCGGCCCCAGAGTTCCCACTCCTTCCTAGGGGCTAGTTTTTCGCCCTGGGGTCCGAGAACGGCCCAGGGGGCCGAAAGGACAAAATCGCCCAGATGGCTTGTTTAGAACACTGAAGAGTTCGAGGTTTTAGGAGCAATGCCGGCAGCCTGGGCTAGACGACTCGAATTTCCTCTCCACGGCTGCCGGTCAGGCAGCGCCGCAGCAGGCTGCTGTAAACTGCGGCTTGTCCCGCAAGTACTCAATCCCAACTCGTGGGCCGCAATCGTTTGCGCAGCTCCTTCGCAACGCTTCCTGAGCTCTCGCGCAGTGTTTAGGCAGCTCCTCGACAGCGATTGCTAGGCTTGCACTCGGCGCCCAGGCAGCTCCCAGCCAGCGCTGCCCAAGCTCCGGGGAAACGACCAGGCAGCTCCTAGGCAGCGCTGCCTAAGCCCGCGCGCAGCTCCTGGGCAGCGCTCCCCCAGTCCCCAAGCAGCGCCTAAGCCAGATCCGTAAGCCCACCCGCAGCGTTCAGACAGCTCCCAGGAAGACCGTTCTGAACTCGTGCACATCTCCCAGACAACTGCCGTCCGCGCGCACGAACGCCCGCCCGTACATCGATGCGTTGCTATCCGGGTCTTGGACTGCACACGTGTGCCCCAGCTTCCCGTGGTTAGGAGCACACATGCTCCTCCTGCTCCTCCTCATCCTCGCTTCCCCGCCTCTCCCTCATCGTCGGTGCTCCTCCTCATCGTCGGTGCCCCTCCTCATCGTCGATGCTCCTGCTCATCCACGTCGTTCATGTCTAATCGTGCTCATTTCTAATTGTGCTCGTTTCTAATTGTCCCTGGCCCCCTAGTGGCCAGGAAGAGGCCCAGGATAGAACAATTAGAATTGAAAGGATATTGCCCCCTCCCAAAGATCGAAAAACTTTCGAATCATTCGAAATTAACCATGTGTCCCTCCCTTCCTCCCTGCGTGAACGAAAAGATCCGCGCCGAAGAATCCCCCGGTCGTCGTCCTTCAGCGGCGGGTTGCGGTTCAGGAACTTGCACCCGGTGAGTGGCACCTCGACCGCCCCGCGGGGCTCAGGAGGAGGAGGAGGAGAAGGGAGGGAGGGAGAAGGAGGAGGAGGAGGAGGAGGAGGAGCAGAGGAGCCGGAGAGACATGACGAGGGGGAAGAGACACAATCATGCGCTGCACTGGCACGGCAACGATGCTCCGAACAAGCGTGATCAACAAGTATGTGACAAAAAACAAGTGTGAGAAAACACAGGTGCGATAAAAAATCAACCGTGATAAAACAGCAACGAAGCATGACGACGAAATGTCGGGCGACACGCCCGGCCCGCACTCTCGACGCGTCTGGTGGTGCGGCGAGGGAGGCTTGTTCCGTTCGGGGATGATGCCATGATGCGAGCGGCCCAGGGCCCAGGCACCGTGCCAGGAATTCCCAAGTACCAAGCGGTCCTGGTTTTGGGAGCCCGCGCCTCTCGGGGATGGACAGACCTCCCTTTAGTAGAACGTGGTTTAGTGAAAACGACCTCGGGCCCAAACCTGGCGGGCGCAAGCCTGGAAAATAACGGCCGCGGCGCCCTCTCGAGAACCGAAAACGGACAATTCACTAATCGACGTGTCACTGTTGGGGGTTCTGTCCACCTCCGAGCCTCACTACCCGTATCTCTTGCTCCTCTGCTTGGCTTGGTTGTGAGGCAGAGGGGCTGGCGAGCAAGACGGACGGGATGGGAACGAGGAGAAGGAGGAGCAGAAGGAGAAGGAGGAGGAGGAGGAAGAGGAGGAAGTCTCGCCTTATTCGAGTTGGCTCCGAAAGCGCGCGCGCGGCCCAGAGGGGCACGGGGCCCAGGCGTTTTACGTGACAGAACCCCGTGGTGAAACCCGCGACGGGCCCGCGGACAAGGCTCACGGCAACCTGGCAGCGGGAAGGCTGCACAGCAAGGCGCAAGGCTGACCTCCTAGCGAGGTTCGGCTGAGCAGCGCCTCTTGCCCAGCGTGGATCTCGGGGGCGTCCAAGAGGGGGGCGCCCAAGAGGGGGGGGCGCAGATCATGGCCGGCGGCGTGTGCGCGGCCCAGAGGGGGAAGCCGGGGACGCATTGAAATAAGAAGAGGCGCCATGCAATCTGGGGCGATATCATGCCCCCCGCCATGATCTCCCCCCCCCCCCCCCTTGTCCTCACCCCCCTCCTGGCCGCCCCCGAGAATCAGAGTCGCCAGAGAGTCTGCCTGGGCACCATGAGGCACCATGAGGCTGCCCGTCCTCTGCGAGGTGAAGAGCAACGACAGGCCTGCACAGAACGGGCCTCGCAGAGGTCGCCTCCTCGTTGGGAGGGGGGACGCGGGACTGCGAGAAGAGATCCTCCGGTCACAAAACACCTGGGACCAAATCCGCGACAGCATGGCAACGACGGATTCTGCAGGTCTGCGCAGCTAGCGCAGCCTCCGACAGGCCCGCACCACTGGGACAGATGCGACGGGCGATACGGGCGAGACTCTCTCGTCTTTTCTTGCTGGCGGGCTCGCACTCATCGACGAAATGCCAAGGATCGACTGTGGCCGTGCGATCGCACGCGCTTCAGAAGACGAGCGAGAAACCTGGGTGCTGTGCAGAGCCCTTCTCCACCAACCGAACCTCCCCGTCCATCGCCCGAAAATCATGGGGCCAGACAGAGAGCGGCCGCTCCAGCGTGGGGGCCCAAGGGGACCATCGCGAGGCCGAAGGGGTCGCACAATACCGCCCTCCTTTCGTCGAGGAGCCACTTGCTGGACTCATGCGTCGATGCTGCGTCGAACTTGACTTGGGTCGAACTTGAGTAGAAGCAGAATCGAGCTAGACTTAAACTGGAATCGGACGGATCAGTAAGGTGGGTTCGCAGAAGGTCGCCAAAACGAAAATCGAACCCTTAGGTCAAGGGCGGCCTTCTTGGAGGACCGGCCCAACGGAAACCCCATCGCGCTCAAGACAGAGCGGTTCAACCTGCACGGTTTCCCCCGGGGCCGTAGGCGACCCGAGGAGAAGGAGGAGGAGGAGGAGGAGGAGGAGGAGCAGGTGGAGAAGGGGGAGGGGGAGGAGATGGGGGAGGGGGAGGGGGAGGAGAGGGAGGAGGAGGAACGAGGAGGAGGAGGAGGAGGCGGAGGAGGAGGAGGAGGAGGAGGAGGATGAGGAGGAGGAGGGAGGACGGAGGAGGTGGAGGAGGAGGAGGAAGTGAAGGATGAGGAGGAGGAGGAGGAGGAGGACGAGTCGCCAAAGCCCTTCTGGGAACCCCCCCAGTTCAACCTCCCCGCCGGCAAGATTGACATCGTGCTGGATGCCAGGTGCGCCAACCTGGTCGGGGGCGGCCTTCTTGGAGGACCGGCCCAACGGAACCCCCATCGCGCTCAAGACAGAGCGGCCAACCCCCCTGTCAGGTCGACCTCTCCGTCGGCAAGATTGACATCGTGCTGGATGCCAGGTGCGCCAGCCTTGTCGAGGGGAAAGCCCCAGTCGGCACGCAGGCATCAATGAGAACACCCGCCATGAGGCTTCAGAGCCAGGCTGCCCAGAGCGCAGAGAAGCAAGGAAGCTGTGCGCCCCCTGCTTCGAAGCCCCACCACGGAAGTGGGATGGGCTCCGCAGCAAGGCGCAATTTGCATTCGCAAACATCCATAATCCCAGTTGGGGCGCTGCGCACGTATCATCGGAAGCTCCAACACACAGGTACTCTGTCCGCCCCAGAGCTCAGGAAGCAGGGAATCTGTGCGCCCCCTGCTGCGATGCCCCACCGCGGGAGCGGGATGGGCGCCACAGCGAGGCACAATCCACATTCGCAAGCCTCCACAATCCCAGGTGGGGCGCTGCGCATCATTGGAAGCTCCAACGCACGGGTACTGTGTCCGCACCGCGGGCTCCACAACATGAGAAGCACGGGGAGAAAGGGGGAGCACGAGGGGAAGCGAGGAGAGGGGACGCGAGGTGGAGGCAAGGGGGGTGGGGGCAGGAGGGGCGACGCGTCGAGGAGAAAAAGAGGGGAACCTGCTCACGTACATAATGTAAATATGTCGGCATACGTATAGATATGTATATGTATATATATATATACAAGACTGCATTGGCGCTTCGCGCCGTGCGCCTTGTTCCGGACGCTTCTCGGAAAAAAAAACAATAAGAGCCGGAAAGGGCAAATACTCCGTTGAGCGGCTGTGTAAACAGGAGGATTGGCGTCGATGGGTTCGAAATGGAATAGCGCCGAGTGCGGCAGCAGTGCATGACAGCGAATGACGGCTGTGTCCTCATCTGCTCTTTCCGTTGGCCGGTTTGAATCGCCCCGTTGACCTCCTCCTCCCGTTGACCTCCTTGTCTGTGGTCCGCCCCTCATGGGAGGAGGCATGGAAAGAAGACCGCTTGATTTGTCATTCGCCACCTCTTATCCTTACTCATTCTTTCCTCCTCCGCTCCTCCTCTTCCGCCTTCTCCGTTGGTAGAGCCCTGATTTGGAGTAAGTAGAGAGCGGTCCCTTCGAACGCCGACGAAGTGCAGTAGATCCGAGCGAACTCGTCCAGAGTCTCTGGGTGCGAACCACTCGTTTCCATGACAACGACGACGAAGACGACGACGACGACAACGACGACGACGACACGCCATCGCATTTTACAACAGGGACAAAATAAACGGTAGAACATGTACGCGCCTGGAAGGAAGCCCCCTTCTGCAACCTGATGAGTGGTCGCTTCCTGAATGCCTGGAGGGGTCCTGGACGCTTGTGGGGCTTCTGAGGTCCTTTCGAACCACCGTCCTGCGAACGACGGCACCGTGGTGTGGAGCTCCTGGTGACTCTCCAGACCACAGGACTCCTTTTGAGGCTGTTTTGGGCCGTCTTGGAGCCCTCTTGGGCCGTCCCGGAACCCTCTGGTGGCAGTTTTGGGAGGCCAGGCTGGCCAGGGGCTTTTCGGGGGCCCTCTTGGGACACTCTTGGGGGCCTCCTGTGGCTCTCTTGGGGCTCTCTTGGGGATTCTCGGGGCCCTCTGGGGCCCCTCTTGGGCCGCCTTGGGCTTCTCTTGATCCGTCTTGGAGTTCTTTTGGCCCGCCTTGGGCCGCTCATAGGAGGCTTCGGAGGCCGTCCTGGAGCGATATTGAGAGTCTCTGGGGATGCCGTTGACGCTGTGAGAGCGGAAAAACGCATATCTTCAAAAGCGTACGTTTCCTCAGGGAATGGGACGATTTTGGGCTCTTGGGGGTCCCTGTCGGGGCCTCTTGGACCGTCTTGGGGGCCTCGTGGGCCGTCTTGGAACCATATTGGGTCCTCTTTGAACGCTGATGGGCCGTCTCGGGGCCCGTTTTGGGCCCGTGGGCTCCGGCAGGGGCGTCAAACTGCCCCGAAGGCCGCCGGGACTCCGAAAGGGCGTCCAGGGCGTTCGTTCGGTGGAGGGCAGGGGCGTCTGGGGTGTCCTGGGGGGGGAGGTCCGATTCAGGGGGAGGGGGGGGGCGCCCGGGTAATTAAAAGATAAGAATAAGAAGAAATTCGTATATAGAGAGGGAGAGAGAGAGAGAGAGAGAGAGAGAAAAAAAAAAAAGAGAAAGAGAGAGAGAGAGAAAGAAAGAGAGACACGCGCGCACACACAAAAATATGACGTCTGCGGCGCTCGGAGGGACGGACTTGGGCAACGGGAGGATGTCGGGCCCTTCATGGGGCCCGAGAACTTGCCGAGCCCAGCGCGTCCCCAAACAGACAGACAGCTCCTGAGCCCCTGGGCCCCCGTCTATCTCTCTGTTTAATTGTAGACATATCTACAGGTCTCTCTCTCTCTCTCTCTCTCTCTCTTATCATATATATATGTAGATATAAATATATATAAATATATGTATGTATATATGTACACACACATATATCCATTTTTTCTTGCCCTCCTCATCTTTCTAAACTAAATGTCTCTCCCTCTCTCCCCCTCTCGCTCTCCCTCTTCCTCTTCCGTTCCCTGTCTGTCCCTCTCTCTTTCGTTCTCTCTCTCTCTCTCTCGTTATCCCTCCTTTCTTTTTCTCTCTCTCTCTCTCTCTCTTCCCACCTTTTTCTGTCTCGTTCTCTCTTGTTGTTGTTTTTGTTTGTTCTCGCTCTCTCTCTCTCTCTCTCTCTCTCTCTCTCTCTCTCTCACCCAACATCTACATATACGTAGCACCCCGCAACTGCGGATAAGAGTGAGGGGGCGGGCGCGGGCGCGGGTCAACGATCAATGACGAGCCGGCGGACCTCGTGGCCCTCACCTTCCCTGTCGATGGCGCCCTCCTCCTCCTCCTCGTCCTCCTCCTCGTCCGCTTCCTCGTCCGCGTCCTCGTCCTCATCGTCGTCGTCGTCGTCCAGCTCCTGCTCCTCCACCTCCTCTTCCTGCTTTTCCTCCTCCTCCCCCTCCTCCTCCACCTGGAAGGAATTCAAAAACAGCCCGCCGCAGGCGCCGAAAATTTCGATTTGTACACTGAACGCGGTTTGGGTCGCAGGTTCTCCACCTAGTACGAATGCAAAAGAAACCCGCCGCAGGCGCCGAAGTTTTGGCTTGTTCAGTGAACGTAGTTTGGGTCGCGGGTGGGTTTCCGGGGCTCTCCACCTCCATCTGGAAGGAATTCAAAAACAGCCCGCCGCAGGCGCCGAAAGTTTTGATTTGTACAATGAACGCGGTTTGGGTCGCGGGTGGGTCGCAGGTTCTCCGCCTGGAACGAATGCAAAAGAAGCCCGCCGCTGGCGCCGAAAAATACACACATACGTGTATGCATATATATTTATATATATATATATATATATACATAGACATGTATGCATGAAATTCCTTATATATATACAAGTAAATATATACATACAAGTATATGTGCAGCTATGTGTATGCATATGTATGTGAATCGGAAGTCAGGGGGTGAGATCGCAGTGAAACGGAGAGCCCCCCCATGGGGAAATTGTTTTCGGTTTCGTGCTCGTGCCGTGCGTGCGGGCGAGGCGAAGCTGCGTGGGTGGGCGAGAGGAATGAACCTTCCTCTAGCTAGGGCGCCGATGGGCGAAAAGGCCGCCCGCCCCCGGGTTGTCAGGCGCTGGCCGGGAGTATCCCGCGGGTGTCTCGCTGGTGTACCCGTCACTGTCCCGTCGCTCTCCCATCGGCGCCCCGCGGGTGACCCGCTAGAGTCCCGTCGCTGTGAATCGGTGCCCCGTCGGTGTCCCGTCGGTGTCTCGACGTGAGATCGATAGTGAGATCGATCGCGAGATCGATAGGTGGATATATAGTGAGGTGAATGGCGAGATCGATCGTGATATCGATAGTGAGGCCGATAGAGAGCTCGATAGTGTGATGGATCTTGAGATCGATAGTGCTAGCGATAGTGAGACTGATGGTG
Source organism: Prorocentrum cordatum (assembly GCA_963575745.1). NCBI lineage: Eukaryota > Dinophyceae > Prorocentrales > Prorocentraceae > Prorocentrum > Prorocentrum cordatum. Next base: position 211,769 of record CAUYUJ010014822.1, on the reverse strand, counting down.
CGATCGATCGTGAGATTCAAAGTGATATCGATAGTGTGATGGATAGTGAGATTCAAAGTGAGATCGATCGTGATATCGACAGTGCGATCGGAAGTGGGATCGATAGTGGGATCAACAGTGAGATCGATAATAAGATCGACATTAAGGTCGGTAGAGAGACAAGTTGTGAGATCGATTGTGCGATCGATAATGGGATCGGTTGCGAGATCGAACATGAGATCGATAGTGATATCGATCGAGTGGAATCGATCGTCTGATCGATCGAGTGAGACCGGCCGCGAGATTGGTCGTTCATCGATAGCGAGTTCGACTGAGTGATACGTTGATTCCCCCCCGAACCTCATTATCACAAGAAGGGTGGTCGTATAGGTACCTATCTCGAAGGGAGAACGGGGGATTCTGGCTGGAGAGAACGAGAGAAAGAGAGAGAGAACGAGAGAAAGAGAGAAAGGGAGAAACAGTGATATATGTATATAATTGCATTCCGTCCACACACATCTCTATATCTATACAACTATGTGCTAATTAGAAGAATACAGAAGGGTGATCCAGACAGAACGAGAGAGGGAGAGAGAGAGAGAGAGAGAGCGAGCGGGAGAGAGAAATATATACAGAGAGAAAGAGAACCAACCAGAGATGGCCATCGAACCTCGACGGGCTGCACGTTCTCGACCTTCGCCCTCAGGTACGGGCTCAGCAGCTGGTGGTACAGGTCCTGCGGGAGGACCACGATGAAGAGCAGTCCTGCGCACGGGTGGGCGCGTGGCTATTCGACCAGGGCGGCAGCGCACCACGCCGGGAAGCGGGAGACGCGCGCGTGGCTGCGCGCGCGTGCGGACCGTGCAGAGGCCTCTTGCTGGCACACCCCTCTGGCGCCGCGGCCACGCGCGCAGCAGCCGCGGCGCGGAGAGGTCCAGAAAGAGAGAGAGAAAAAGAGAGAGAGAGAGAGAGACGCGCCGCGCCGGACACACACGTGGTCGGCGGCGGGCCGAAGGGGTTTCAGCACTCCCAAGGGTTAGGTCGGGCGTGTCCCCCTACAGGCGTATTCTGGACGAGAAATTAAACGACAGCCCCGAAAATACGCAAGACTAGCCAAACAAGATACCCCAAAGATCGTCCCCCGACCATTGTTTGACTATTTTTGAATACTCACCCTGTAGAGGGACAGGACCGACTTGGCACTCCCAAGGGGGAGCCGCCAGGGTGGCTTCACAGGCCAGCTCGCACCTGGATTGTTGGCCTTCTCCAGGAAACCCTGGAGTGCTTGCGCTGGGCGCCAAGGTTGCCGCGCCTCCCTGCGACGCGGAGCAGGAGGAGGCGGATGGGGAGGAGGGATGAGGGAGGGGGAGGAGGAGGAGGAGGAGGAGGAGGAGGAGGAGGAGGAGGAGGAGGAGGAGAAGGAGGAGGAGGAGGAAAAGGAGGACGTGTCGCCAAAGCTCTTCGGGGAAACCCTCCAGTTCGCACCTGGAGCGTGGGCCCCCTCTCCAGGGAACCCTCGGGGTGCCTTCGCGCTGGGCGCCAAGGCTGCCGCGCCTCCCTGCGCCGGGGAGGATGAGGAGGCGGAGGCGGAGGAGGATGAGGAGGAGGCGGAGGAGGAGGAGGCGGAGGAGGAGGAGGAGGAGGAGTTGGGGAGTTGGGGAGGTGGAGGAGGAGGGAGGAGAGGAGGAGGAGGGAGGAGAGGGGGGCAGGAGGAGGAGGAGGAGGAGGAGAAGAAGGATCAGGGAGGAGGAGGGGAGGAGGAGGAGGGAGGGGTAGGAGGAGAGGGGAGGAGAAGAGTAAGGAGGAGGAGAGGAGGAGGAAGATGAGGAGAGGAGGAGGAGAGGAGGAGGAAAGGGGAGGAGGAGGAGGGGAGGAGGAGGAGGAGGAGGAGGAGGAGGAGGAGGAGAGGAGGAGGAGCAGGAGGAGGAGGAGGGGGAGGAGGCGGAGGAGGAGGAGGAGGGGGGGTGGAAGTGAGAGGCGGCAGGCCTTCTCGGAAGGCGGCACGCCTTCTCGGAAGCGGCCCTCCGGCCTTCTGGGAGAGGCCCTCTGTGACATCGGTCGGGAGCGCCTTCGAGAGATTCTGAGAAGGCTGGCGGCCTTCCGAGCCGAGGAGGAGGAGGGGGAGAGGGAGGGGGAGGGGGAGAAGGAGGAGGAAGATGAGGAGGAGGAAGATGAGGAAGAAGAGGAGGAGGAGGAGGAAGATGAGTAGGAAGTCGAGGATCCAGTATTCTGGAAGTCCTTCGTTCTCGAGGAGGCCCGCCTCCCTCTCACGTTTCCCCCTGGGCCCAGGGCGCGCCGGCGACGTGCAGGACTGCCGTGCCGAGCCACGTGCGCCCAAGTGTCGTTCCAAGTGTCGTTCCAGCTGCCGCCCAGGCTGACGCTGAAGCTGAAGCTATCTGAAGCTGAGGGGGCTGAAAGCCTAGGAGAAAGAGAAAGAGGGAAACGCGGGCCACCTTGGGCCACGCCCCAGGGCAGGGCCACCACGGCCCCCGCCCGCCCAGGGGACCCAGCGGGGAAGGGCCAGAGCCTCAGAGCCCCCATAGGGCCACACACCTGGGGGCGAGCTGCCGCCCAGGCTGGCCACGTCGCAAGTGTTCAGCTGCCTCGCAGGTCCTTCGCGATGGAGGCGATCCCCGCTGAGCAGGCAGTACAGATAGGCGTGAAAGCGGCTCCAGCACAGCGGATCCCATGCAATCCGGGACGGAGTACTCAGTTCCCGATTGCACAAGAGGTGCGATGCTCGTTACGGTCGTTAGTCTCAAAACCCAAACAGGGGGGCAGGATCTCAACGACAAGTGTTTGCTCATCCATTGCGTGTGCGCGTGTGTTCTGATCCATCGTTCGGTAATCCGCCGATCCGGCGTGTGAGTGTCTGAGAGCGTAGGCTTGAGCTCGCTCAAGCTTCGCTCTGCCGGGGGGGGGACCTCATCCGACCTCATCCGACGCATTCAGTGCTCGGCACCCTTCCCCTCGACGCCGGCCCCCACCCCCCCCGGTGCTGCCCCCCCCCCCCCAGGCCCCCCCCCCTGGTGCCCGCACCTGTGCTCGGCACCCCCTCCCCGATGCCCCCCCCCCCGATGGGCTGGGCCGCGCCGCCGCGGGCGGGGGGGGCCCACGCGCGTTCGGCGGCGACGCGGCGACGGGAGAAAGAGAGGGGGGGGTCCTCCTCTTTCTCCTCTTCTTCCTCCTCCCCCTCCTCCCCTTGCCCCTCTACTCCTCTGCCCTCGCCACCTCCTCCACGCGCATCAAACCTTCGAACGTCAGTCGACGAAGTGCCCTGATGCGAAATCAGGCGACCCGCGGATCAGGAACGCCCCAAAAACGAGTGGGAGGATGGTGACTTGCGGACGGAAAAAACAGAATTGGCGGGGGATGAGAAGGGGCGAGTAACATTAAACATGGAAAAACGGTGGGCGAACATTTACAAAACAACGTACAACTCGATATCACATAAAATCATGTTATCCAAACTCATTTCACTGCACATCTCGAACATCCACGAATATTGAAAGACACGTGACACGCCAAATATGAGAATCCAGGAAAACCAACGATGGTGGTAAACCGCTCTAGTAGCATAAACGCTGAAGCTGGTACCGCTGAGGTCGTTGAGGGGGCGCGGGCGCGCACGGCCTCAACGAGGAGGACCCCTGCTTCATGCAAGTCCGGACCTACCCAACACACACACACACACACACGTTGTGGCGTCGCGGCCACGCGCGAGGCGGCACGACGTAAGGCAAGGTTGAACGAAGAGCGGCGCGCGGGCCGGGCCGATTTGATCAGCAAATGCAGGCATATCGCATCATGGTTTTGGTATGCATCGATGTATGTACATATACGTATGGTACCTGCTCATGCGCATCTGCAGGCGGAATTTGGCTGCGCAGCCTGCCACACAAAGATCGTATCAACACCGTTTGCGAGAACACGGATATTCGAACGCCTAGAAATGATACATACAGACTTGCCGAACAGAGCTTGGCTCCTCCTGGGTTCCCGCTGCCGATCGGCCCGTGTTGTACGCATGTTCGAGCAAAGAAAACTGGAGCTGGGGAAACCACTCAAATGAACGCAACGCAACGCCGCAATTAAACTCACTTGTCTGCTGTGATACACACAGGGATGTATGCTATGCGCTGCGGTCCCATGCAATCCAATGACACGCGCTACGCTGTATGTGATCACATGGTAGACCGCACTATGGCGAAGCAATTCATAGCGTAGCCTTGAATCGCCTAACACGCATGGCAAGCGAGATGCAGCGAGGAACAACCTAGGCCACCCAGGGTCCACAGTGATGGTTGGCTGGTTAGTTGGCTGGCTAGTTGGCTTGCTGGCTGCTTGTCATGCTGGTTGGCTGCTGTTTGGCTAGCTCCCTCGTTGGCTGGCCCAACCAGCCAGCCAGCCAGCTGGTAAGCCAGCCAACCAGCCACCCACCCTGCAAGCCAACCAGCCAGCCAACCACCCTTCAGAACAGCCAGCCAGCCAACCAGCCAGCCAACCAGCAAGACGAGCAGCAACCAACCAACCAGCCAGACAGCCAGCCAACCAGCCAGCCGTTCAGCATGCCAACCTGTCAGCCAGCAAGCAGCCAACCAAGAGGCCACCCAGCCAGGGAGCCAGCCAGTCAGCCAGCCAGCCTGCAAAAGGAGCGCTAACTTTCAGTCGAGCCGCATCAAGACAAGACTTCTCGAACGAATGGCCAAGCAATCAACAGCCAGCCAGCTAACCCACCAGCCAGCCAGCCAGCCGGTCGGCGTCTGGTGGGAAAGGGGGGAAGGAGGCGGGAAGGCAGCTGGATAAGTGCGGCGATCCAAGCCCGTTGAGTATCAGGTTCAGGTAGTCGGTCTCCCTCAGCAGGAAGATGACGCCAACGATCAGGAGCACGAAGAACATGATAGTGCGGGCTACGATTACGAAGAAGAGGGACACCCGGTGCATCTTGGTGATGCCCTTGATCTTGTATTTGACCAGGTCGTCGTCGTGAGGATCTACTTCGGTCTCCCGACCCTTCCCGCTTCAAGACACTGCAAGTGCACGGGTCGCGGCCGACTTTGCCTCGTCGAGAGAAACCGAAATCTTTGACCCCTCTGCATGCAAGAGAAGAGCGCTAACTGCCAGGGCGAGGGCGATGCTTCGAGTTGACGCTGCCGCGTGGTGGGTATCAAATCATCGAATGATGATCTCAGCTCACATCATGCTTCCCATGCCCCTTCCCCTCCCCTTTCCGAGGAACACAATACGCGGGTTGGGGGTCTAACAAGCAACGTCGGAATTAAGAACAGGAAACGATTTCGAGAACACCCTGCGTTTCCATAGGCAACCTCCATGAAGTTCTCGGCGTGCTCGTCCACGAGCGCCTACTCAATTATTTGTATTACACCCTCACCTCAAGTTGGCACGTTCCGAAAGGACTGATGACTTCAGCTCGAGGCGGCTTCATGCACGCACGTGCGCCTTCAAATTCCATGCACAGCAAGACCCCGACAGCGCTGATGACCCTAGCTTGAGCCCACTGATTGCATGTACGCGCGCCCGCAACTTGCACGCACGGCGAGACACGTTCGCCGTGGGACCGCGACCGTTGCCGTCCTTGGCTGCCACGGCTGCGGCCCCCTAAGATCCCTCCCATCCAGCGAGGATAGAAGTCCTCGAACATCGTACGGTCGAAGCTTTGGCGGAAATCCCTTGGCCCCAGTGGTGCGCCTAGATGTGCGAGGGAAGCCCGAGGAACAACTAAGGCGGCAGGACTGAAGGAATCCCTGAGCCCCTTCAAAAACTAGAGTGGCCCCCTTTTCGAAGCTTGACAATGCTAATCCTACCTGCCCCAGGGGCACAACCCCAACCACAGACTGCGAGGAGCAGGATGAGCCCACTGGCGACGCGGGCCCACAACAACGCCCTGCGAACACTGGGCTACATCGAACCCGGCTGCATCGGTACAAAGTCGGCATCCAATCGGATCGGCCGCCGCAAGATGCACAACAACACCATGCAAGCATCGGGCCGGCTCTGGTGGCCGGCATACTGGACGATCGAATCGGATCGGGCCGTCTGGGATCGATCTATCAACATCCGGCCGATCGGCTCGAACTGGTCCTGCTAAGGGAGGGCCGCGGCCGAGGCCGACTGGCAAGACAGCCAGCCACTTGCTGCGCGGGTCACGATACTCGATGTCAGCCATGGTTCCCGAAGTGGTTGTGGTGTAGTTTCAAATGGTTGAAAAGCTGGCAGGCTATCCAGTTAGGGCCACCACCCCAACGGGGCAAGGTCTCAAACCAGAAAGGGTGTGGGGGCACCACGCCTTACACATACGCTATCGGTATGTACGTATGTATGCATGTATGTTTGCATGTATATATGTGTGTGGATGCATGTATGTACGCATGGCTGATTGTATGTATGATGCATGAATGAAAGAATGTGTGTTTTATCCCTGTCCGTTCGATTACGTAGTGTATCTCCTAGTCCCTACATACATACATACATACGTATATATACATTATGTACATACGTATGGGGTGCCATATCCCTCGATTCTCTCAAACAGTGCTTGCACTCAGGGGTCCGTACTTGGTTTTCAAAGAACTGGGCTGGTTTGCCGCCCCGGCCAACATGTAGCCGCCCAGACGCCGCTCTTCGCCGCCTCGTCCTGGACTCGTGTGCCGCCCAGGCCGCCCAGCCAGCTGAGTGCCCAGAAAACATGACAAACATATGGTTTTGCAACGTCACGGTTCAAAGCACCTGCGCTCGCGCTCGTGTGAATTCTTAAGGAAACCATGCATCATGCGGGCCACTCTCGCGCGTCGGCGGGCACGCATGCCGAACTTCATTCACAACCTTCATCACCGACGCGAAGATGCAATCGTCCTCGTCGAATTGATTAACATCGGCGCCGTCACTGGCGTTGCCGTCGTCGTTGTCATCGTCGTCACCGGCATCGCTACTAGCATCCTCGCGTCTACCACTGTCGACGTTGCCATGATACCGCGCCCGCCCTAGTCGCCGACTCGCACCGAGCTGCCTGCTGGGAAATGCCCAACGGTCAGCGCCACCGCGGCCGCGTCGGTCACGCCAAACCAGCTGGCCGCTGCGCGCGCGAGCATGCGCGGGCTGGCGCGGCCGCAGGGACGCACCAGCCATCAGCAATCACTCATCGCAATCGCCGCCGCATGGGCTGATGCAAACCAAGTTGCGGGTTGATGGGTGGGATGGTTTCACGAGCAGTGGAGTTGACAACTAACTGCGGACAAAGATACGTTCTCATTTCCCAAAAGAGACTCTACCCCCTCCCCCCCGGGGTTATCGGTACCCCTTTTCGTATCGCAATGTGCCTATGATTCTTCCCCATCGTCCATCCTAGATATGAACTCGTACCATCCCAGCCCAACTGGTATCGACCCCCCCGTCAGCCTCTTGTGAAAAATACGCGATCGCGTTCGTTACACAAAATCGAATATAGAAATCAGCAATTTTCGAAGATCCCTTGCAAACGAAGTGCACACGCGGGCGACGTCGCGCGCGCTCTTGCAAACCCGAAAGAAACGCGCTTCGCGCGCGCATGTTGAAATCGGTCGAGCGCCCTTCCGCGCGTGCCGTCGCGAGAATCCATTACGAAAACAAGCGCGACATGCACGCGCCCACGCCCTTGCGCGCGAGTGCCGAAACCCTTCAACAACCTTCGGTGCCGTAGCGATTTCAAACCGAATGCCAAAACAAAATTTAAAAACGAATGGATTCGCAACATCAGGTTTTAAAAAAGCCTGCGCGCGCGCTCTTGCGAAGTCGTAAGAAAGCAATTTTTCAACATGGTCATTGAAGTATTCCAGGCGGGCCTCTCGCGCCGCGCGCCGACATCTTTCGCGCGCCCTTGCGCGCGTGTTTTCTTTGGGGTGGGCACGATCCGAGCTAAATAAAACAATGCGGGTCGCTCTCGCGCGTCGGAAGTGCGCGCGCGTCGAACTCCTTCCAGCGCCTTCATCGCCGACACGATGGTGCCGTCATCGTCTTCGGCGCGATCAGCACCGGCGCCCACACTGGCCGCACCTTCGTCGGTGCAACCATCGCCACTATCATCGCCACTATCACCATCGCGTCTACCGTCGTCGGCGTTGCCATGATACCGCGCCCGCCCATGTGGCCGACTCGCGCAGAATTGCCCGCTGGGACGCGCCCAGCGGTCAGTGCCACCGCGGCCGCGTCGGTGGTTCCAAGCTAGCGACCATCGGCATATACCCAACAAAAACCATGAAAATCTTCCAAACGGGCATCTCGCGCCGCATCCCGAAAACATTTGAATACCATAACGTGCGACTTGGGGGGGGGGGGGGCGGGCGCGATCCGCGTCAAATATCACCGCGCGGGCCACGTTCGCGCGTCGGCCGCGCGCGCGCGTCGAACTCCTCCCAAAACCTTCATCGCCGACGCGAGGACGCCGTCATCGTCGTCGGATCGGCGCCGTCACTGGCCGCGCCATCGCTGCTGTAATCATCGTCGTCAACGCCGCAACTATCATCGTCGTCGCGTCTACCATTGCTGGCGCTGCCATGATAGCGCGCCCGCCCAAGCCGCCGACTCGCACTGAAGTGCCTGCTGGGGTGCGCCCTGCGGTCAGCGCCGCCACGGCCGCGCCAGTCGCGCCAAACTAGCTGGCCGCTGCGCGCGCGGCTATTTTTCAACATGGTCATGGAATTGTGCGAAACGGGCCTCTCGCGCCGCGTGCTTTAGGGGCACGATCCGCGTCGCATGAAACAATGCGGGCCGCTCTCACGCGTCGGCCGCGCGCGCATGTCGAACTTGTTCCAGCGCGTGCATCGCCGACGCGAGGGCGCCGTCATCGTCTTCGGCGCGATCAGCATCGGCGCCCGCACTGGCCGCGCCTTCGTCGGTGCAAGCATCGTCACCATCATCGCCACTATCATCATCGCGTCCACCATCGTCGGCGTTACCGCGATACCGCGCCCGCCCAAGCCGCCGACTCGAACAGAATTGCCCGCTGGGATGCGCCCAGCGGTCAGTGCCACCACGGCCGCGTCGGCGGTTCCAAACTAGCTGGCCGCTGCGCGCGCGCTAGGGTTGGCGCGGCCGCAGAGATGCACCAGCCAACGCCAAGCATGCACCGCTATCGCCACCGCGTGGGTTTTGCAAACCAAGTTGCGGGTGGGCGGGGTGCGATGTCTGCAAGAGCATGGGATGTGTCAGCCCCTTTGTTAAAATCATCTGCGCCGCATGAGTGGCACCACATAGAGTGCACCACAGCCATTGCGCCGCAGAGATTGAGCCACACCTCCTCCGCAACGTGGATTGCACGCACAGATTGTACCACATAGTTTACATAATAGTTATTGGACCACCATCTATGGCATTATCTCGCTTCTCCTTTGCTAAAAGAAATTCGCTTCTACCGCCCCTGGGTCATCCGCCCCCCTTTTCGCGTTGCAACTCGCGTGCGATTCTGCCCCGCCGCCCATCCTGCATGTGAATGCATATCGCCCCGGCCAGGCCGGCATCGACCCCCCCGCCCCCCTCCTCTGCAAAGAGTACCACGCGCGCGCACTCGTTTATGAAGATTAAGCAAATCCCAGAAATCCCTTGCAAACCACATGGACAAACTGCACGCGCGCGCGTCGTCGCGCGCGCAAGCAAGCCAGCATCACCAACAACGTATCCCGGCAAAGCAACCTAACAGCGATGCGTAGGGGCATATCTGGAAGCATTCCCCTTAAGATTCAGATCAGAACCCAGTTGTAGCATTCTGCTGTTCTCGCAGTCGTAGTCGCATTCGCGATGACAGTCGCAGTGGCAACGGCAGTCGCAGTCACAGCCTCAGCCTCAGCCTGCCTCAGCCTCAGCCTCAGCCTGCCTCAGCCTCAGCATGCTTCAGCCTCAGCATCAGCCTCAGCCTGCTTCAGCCTCAGCCTCAGTCTGCCTTCAGCCTCGGCCTCAGCCTCAGGCTGCCTCAGCCTCAGCCTGCATCAGCCTGAGCCTCAGCCTCAGCCTGCCTCAGCATCCGCCTGCCTCAGCCTCAGCCTCAGCCTGCCTGCCTCAGCCTCAGCCTGCTTCAGCCTCAGCCTCAGTCTGCCTTCAGCCTCGGCCTCAGCCTGCATCAGCCTCAGCCTGCATCAGCCTCAGCCTCAGCCTCAGCCTGCCTCAGCATCAGCCTGCCTCAGCCTCAGCCTCAGCCTCCTCAGCCTCAGCCTCAGCCTCAGCCTCAGCCTCAGCCTCAGTCTGCCTTCAGCCTCGGCCTCAGCCTCAGCCTGCCTCAGCCTCAGCCTGCATCAGCCTCAGCCTCAGCCTCAGCCTGCCTCAGCATCAGGCTGCCTCAGCCTCAGCCTCAGCCTCAGCCTGCCTCAGCCTCAGCCTGCCTCAGCCTCAGCCTCAGCCTGCCTCAGCCTCAGCCTCAGCCTCAGCCTCAGCCTCAGCCTTCAGCCTCGGCCTCAGCCTCAGCCTGCCTCAGCCTCAGCCTGCATCAGCCTCAGCCTCAGCCTCAGCCTCAGCCTCAGCCTCAGCCTCAGCCTGCCTCAGCCTCAGCCTCAGCCTGCTTCAGCCTCAGCATCAGCCTCAGCCTCAGCCTCAGCCTGCCTCAGCCTCAGCCTCAGCCTGCAGCCTCAGCCTCAGCCTTCAGCCTCGGCCTCAGCCTCAGCCTGCCTCAGCCTCAGGCTGCATCAGCCTCAGCCTCAGCCTCAGCCTGCCTCAGCCAGCCTCAGCCTCAGCCTCAGCCTCAGCCTCAGCCTGCTCAGCCTCAGCCTCAGCCTCAGCCTGCCTCAGCCTTCAGCCTCAGCCTCAGCCTCAGCCTCAGCCTCAGCTGCTCAGCCTCAGCCTCAGTCTGCCTTCAGCCTCGGCCTCAGCCTCAGCCTGCCTCAGCCTCAGCCTGCATCAGCCTCAGCCTCAGCCTCAGCCTGCCTCAGCATCAGCCTGCCTCAGCCTCAGCCTCAGCCTGCCTCAGCCTCAGCCTCAGCCTCAGCCTCAGCCTCAGCCTCAGCCTCAGTCTGCCTTCAGCCTCGGCCTCAGCCTCAGCCTCAGCCTCAGCCTCAGCCTGCAGCCTCAGCCTCAGCCTCAGCCTGCCTCAGCATCAGCCTGCCTCAGCCTCAGCCTCAGCCTGCCTCAGGCCTCAGCCTCAGCCTCAGCCTCAGCCTCAGCCTGCCTCAGCCTCAGCCTCAGCCTCAGCCTCAGCCTCAGCCTCAGCCTGCCTCAGCCTCAGCCTCAGCCTCAGCCTGCCTCAGCCTCAGCCTCAGCCTGCCTCAGCCTCAGCCTGCATCAGCCTCAGCCTCAGCCTCAGCCTCAGCCTGCCTCAGCAGCCTGCCTCAGCCTCAGCCTCAGCCTGCCTCAGCCTCAGCCTGCCTCAGCCTCAGCCTGCCTCAGCCTCAGCCTCAGCCTGCCTCAGCCTCAGCCAGGCCTTCAGCCTCGGCCTCAGCCTCAGCCTGCCAGCCTCAGCCTCAGCCTGCCTCAGCCTCAGCCTGCCTCAGCCTCAGCATCAGCCTGCCTCAGCATTCAACATGTGGCCCGGGAATGGAGTTCTGGGAACTCGAAGACCACGAAATGGCCCACACTTGACTCCGGGCATTCAAAATCATGCCCAGGAAGTGTGTTCTGGGAACTCGAAGAACACGAAGTGGGCTACAGCTGGCTCCGCGCATTCAAAATCATGCCCAGGAGTGAGTTCTGGGAACTCGAAGACCGCGAAATGACCTACAGTTGGCTCCGGGCATTCAAAGTCATGCCCAGGAGCGGAGTTCTGGGAACTCGAAGAACACGAAGTGGCTTGCAGTTGGCTCCGGGCATTCAAAATCATGCCCAATAGTGGAGTTCTGGGAACTCGAAGACCACGAAGTGCGTTACTGTTGGCTAGAAAAAGTCCCCGGATTCCCGCGGCACTCCCCGGATTCCCGCGGCACCAGTCCGGCATCTGCCCAGACCCCCCTGGGGAGTTATGATGCTGGCTTTTGAGACCACTAGAAACCTATCAGTCTTCGCTGCTAGGTAACAATACGTTTCGTCACGGCGTCAAAACCGAATGCCCCGAAAGCACGAACGATGTTTCGCAGCGACAGTTTCCAAACAAGCTTGCGCCCGTACTCTGGCGAATCCTTGCGAAACCCATCGGGTCTTCAACGTTGTCATGCAATTTTGCCAGACGGGCCTCTCGCGCCGCATGCCGAAAAAATATTCGAACGCCCTTGCGCGCGTGCTGGGGCTGGGGGGGGGGGGGGGGGCACGATCCGCGTCGGGCATTGCCGCGCGGGCCACTCTCGCGCGCCCGCCGCGCGCGCATGTCGAAGTCCTTCCAAAACCTGCCTCGCCGACGCGAGGACGCCGTCATCGTCGTCTGCGCGATCAACATCGGCGCCGTCGCTGGCCGCGCCGTCGTCGTTATCATCGTCGTCGCCAGCATCGCCGCTATCGTCGTCGCGTCTACCGTCGTCGACGTTGCCATGATACCGCGCCCGCCCAAGTCGCCGACTCACACTGAGGTACCCGCTGAGATGCGCCCGGCGGTCAGCGCCGCCGCGGCCGCGCGGGCCGCGCCAAACAAGCTGGCCGCCGGGCGCGCGCGCGCGCCGTCGTGCGCGCGCGCGGCCGGCGCGGCCGCAGAGATGCACCAGCCAACGCCACGCATCCATCGCAATCGTCTCCGCATGGGCGCATGGGTTTTGCAAACCAAGATGCGGGTGGGCGGGTGGGGCGACTGCGCGAGCAGAGGAGCTGGCTACTTAAAGCTGATCATTGGCGAATTCCCCTTTCTGAAAAAAGGGGATCGGTTTTTGCGCCACGTTCCGTCGTGCGATTGACATGCGATTCTGCCCCATCGCCCATCCGAAGTTTGAATCCCGATCATCCCAGCCCAACTGGCATCGACGCCCCCCGTCATCCACGGGAGAAAAAACCATGCGCGCGCACTCGCTTATCACCAATCATCAGTTGTCAAGAATCCCGGGCCAAAAAAGCGCACGCGCGCGCGTCGTCGCGCGCGCGTGCCAGTATCCTTCAAAGCGCGAGGTATCGCAAGGACTTCTACATCGAGTGCCAAACAAAACCTTATCACAAAAACGCGCGGCTTCCAACGCGGATATAAAAAAATATGAAACAAACAAACAAAACAACTAGCGCTCGAGCTCTTGCGAATCTGGAGGATAACCATAGGTGTTTCATCATTTTCATATAAAAAACACTACCAAGCGGGCTTCGCGCGCGCATGTCGAAATCGCTCGAACGCCCTCGCGCGCACGCCGTCGCAATAATCCTTTCTAACAAATGAAAAATGCGCGCGCCGGCGCGCGCGCGCGTGCCATAATCCGTCAAAGACTGTAGATTTCGCAAGGATGTCAAAACCGAGCGTGCTGAAACCACAGAAAAACACATTGATTCGCAACCTCAGCTTTCAAAAAGAACTCGCGCTCGCCCTTTTGCGGGATCGCAAGAAAACCGTTGGCTTATAGAAACGAAAAACATGACATTCTCCCAAAAGGGCATCTCGCGCCGCATGCCGAAATCATTTGAGTGCCATTGCGCGCGACGGGGAGGGGGGGGGGCGCGATCCGCGTCAAGTGCATCGCGCGGGCCACGTTCGCGCGTCGGCCGCGCGCGCGTGTCGAACTCCTCCCAATACCTTCATCGCCGGCGCGAGGTCGCTGTCGTCGTCGTCGGCATGATCAGCATCGGCGCCGTCGCTGGCCGCGCTGTCGCCGCCGTCATCATCGTCGTCAACGCCGCGACAATCATCGTCGTCGCGTCTACCGTTGCCGGCGCTGCCATGATGCCGCGCCAGCCCAGGCCGCCGACTCGCGCTGAAGTGCCCGCTGGGATGCGCCACGCGGTCAGCGCCGCCGCGGCCGCGCCGCTCGCGCCAAACTACTTGGCCGCTGCGCGCGCGAGCGGGCAAGCGCGGCCGCGGAGATGCACCAGCCAAAGCCATGCGCTCATCGCAATGGCCGCCACATGGGTTGCGCAGACCAAGTTGCGGGTGGGCGGGCGCGATGATTGCGCGAGCAGTGGAACTGACGTTTCACAATGAACAGAAAATCGTTCTCCTCTCTTAACACATCTTAGATTCTATCCCACCACGCCGCCGGGAGCATGCACTAAGCCCCGCGCGCTATAACTTATATGATAATGTCCTCTTGCTCATTTCCAAATTAATTCGTGCCATCCAGGGCGGGCCAGCCCCCCCCCTCCGCCGTCCTCTGCAACGTAACGCGATGTGCGCGCATTCGTTTATCTACTATCATAAGTTCTCAAGAACCCCATGCAACACATGCGATGAAGTGCGCGCGCGCGTCGTCGCGCGCGCATGCCATAATCCTTCAACAAACGCTTGGCGTCGCAAAGATTCCAAAACCCAGCGCAAGAAGCATTCAAACCGCATGGTTTCGCAACGCGGGCTTTCTTGAAACAGCGCGCGCTCGCGCTCTTGCGAATTCGCCCAGAAAACCATTTGTTGTTTCAATGCTTTCATAGCAGTGCTTCCAAAAATGATTCGCGCGCAAGCATGTCGAAATCGTTCGAGCGCCCCTGCGCGCGCGCTGTCGCGAGAGTCCTTTGGAACAAACGGGGCGAAGTGCACGCGCGCGCGTCGTCGCGAGCGCACGCCGCAATCCGTCAGAAACCTGTAGTTTTGCAGCGAGCTCAAAATCGAATGTCAAACACACAAACAAAACACATGGTTTCGCAACGTCAAATTTCAAAGAAAGCTCGCGCTCGCGAACTTGCAAATTCTACAGAAACCAAACATGTTTCAACATTGTCGGGGAAAGCTGCCAAACGGGCCTCTCGCGCCGCGCGCCCAAATCTTCGCGCGCCCTTGCGCGCGTGCCTGGGGGCGCGATCCGCGTCGAATAATTAATTCCACGCGGGCCACTCTCGCGCGTCGGCGGCGCGCGCATGTCGAACTCCTTCAGGCGCCTTCATCGCCGACGCGAGGACGCTACCATCGTCAATCAGCATCGGCGCCGTCACTGGCCGCGCCGCCGCCGCTGTCATCATCGCCACCAACGCCGCTGCGATCATCGTCGTGTCTACCGCTGCCAACGTTGACTGGTGCCGCGCCCGCCCAAGTCGCCGACTCGCACTGAAGCGCCCGCTGGCATGTGCCCGGCGGTCAGCGCCATCGCGGCCGCGTCGGTTGAGCCAAACCAGCTGGCCGCTACGCGCGCTTGGGTCGGCGCGGCCGCAGAGATGCACCGGCTAACGCCGAGCGCCCGTCGCAATCGCCGCCGCGTGGATTCTGCAAAATATGTTGCGGGTGGGTGGGCGGGATGTTTGCAAGGGCGTGGAATGTATCGTATCTACTCGCTTATGAAAATTCTACCCCCGGGATTATCGCCCCGTTTTCGCATTCCAGTGCACGCGCGATTCTGCCCCATCGTCCATCCTAAATATGACCCCCCACCGCGCCAGCCTCTGCAAAAAAAACTATGCGCGCGCACTCGTTTACCGAAAAAACACAACTTCCCAATAATCCTTCGCAGAAAGCGAACCGAAATGCACGCGCACGCGCGTCGTCGCGCGCGCATGCCGCAATCCTTCAAAAGCCGTCGGTTTCGTAAGGATTCCAGAATCGAGTGTCCAAAACACATATACAACGCACACGGTTTCGCAACACAGGTTTCCTCCCAATAAAAAACTTGCGCGCGCGCTCTTGCGAGTTCTTAAGAAAACCATGATGTGTTCACAATTCTCATAGAATTCCACCGAACGGGCTTCGCGCGCCCGCATGTCGAAATCGTTCGAAAGCCCTTGCGCGCTTGCTGGGGTGGCACTATCCGTGTCGAACAATACCGTGCGGGCCACTCTCGCGCGTCTGCCACGCGCGCATTTCGAACTCCTTCCAAAACCTTCATCACCGACGCGAAGACGCCATCATCGTCGTTGGCGTGATCAGCATCGTCGCCGTCACTGGCTGCCCCGTCGTCGCTGTCAGCATCGTCACCCACATCGCTACTGTCATCATCGTGTCTACCGTCGTCGACGTTGCCATGATACCGCGCCCGGCAAGTCGCCGACTCGCACGGAAGCGCCCGCTGGGATGTGCCGAGCGGTCAGCGCCACCGCATTCGCGTCGGTCGCGCCAAGCTAGCTGGCCGCTGCGCGCGCGAGCATGCGCGTGGTAGCGCGGCCGCAGAGATGCACCAGCAAACACCCAGCACTCATCGCAACCGCTCCCGCAAGCGTTTTGCAAACCAAGTTGCGGGTGGGTGGGTGGGATGATTGCGCGAGCAGTGGAGTTGTCAACTTCAAGTTCGGCAAGTGATTTGCACCACATAGATTGCACCACAAGAGCGGTACCACGTTGTATGCTAGAACACACTGTTTGGGGTCAGGGCTGGCTCTCATTTGATTACCGGAGCCCCCTCGAACACGGACCCCCAGATCCCTGGCCCCAGGAACTCCCCGGGCTCCCTTTCGGAAGGTCCCGGGGGCCCCAGCCGAGCAGAACCAACGGGCCCGAAACCGTCTGGCAGGCGGCCAGATACACCCACGAAGGCCCCATGCGGCCCCAGACATCCCCCCAAAACGCCCGACGACGACCCACAGAAAACTGTAGGAACCCAACCAAACGCAGAATGTGAAAACTGCCAAACCCTCACGAAGAAAAACTCTTCCCATTCCTTCGGAAGAACGCACAGATTCATCGCTTTCGCATTTGCGGACGGAGCGCCGTCGTTGACCACCCAAGGGGCCCCAGAGATCGCCCCACGCCGACCCAAGAGATCCCCTTAAGACGGCCCCATGACATGCCAAAAGGGCTCCAAGCCGGTCCGAAGGTAGCAACATACGCTCCAAATAAATCACAAACAAGGTCCCGAAAGGCTACGGGAGAGAAGAGTCGAGCTCACATGTCAAGGCTCCCGCCCCTGACTCACCCCACTATGTTCCGAACGATGGCCCCAAGACTCTACAGGGCGCCCGCGGGAGGCCCAAGGCGCGCCCTCAAAATACCTCCAGGAGGCACCCAGAGCCTCCTGGACGCCTCTTCGAAGGTCCTGGACTGGTTCCCGAAAGATGTTCTAAGGGACGCCCCGAGACACCCAGCACGCCTCTGGTCCGCAGTCTTGCGGGCTCATGATCGGCCCGCGCAGCGCGCACATTGCCGCCGAAGCGGGTCACGACAGCCCCGAATCGGCCCACGACGGGGTCTTGTCATCCCCATCGTCTCCAGCTCACCCAGACGCGGGCCCAGACAGTCCACAGGGGCCCCCAACAAGGGCCCACACAGCTCGAAGATGGCTCCGAGCACGCCCCCAGAAGGCCCCAAGACGGTCCCGCGGTTGGCAGGCAGGTGGTCCCAGAGGGCCTGCGGAGGCCGTCCCCAAAAGCGCCCTGGAAGCCTCCAGAGGCTCCAGGAACGCCCACCAATCAGAAAGGGCCCGCAGTTCGAGCCTGCTCGAAGCTTCTGCGAATTCGTCGGCGTGACACCGGAATCGCTCGAGTTCTCCACGAACGCGTTCGGGCGCTTCCTGTTTTCCCGCAGGAGGAGCGGAAACAACGGAGGAGGAGGACGACGAGAAGCAGCGAAAGAATCTGACAGTGAGGAAGGAACGGGTATGGATGCAACCCAAGAGGCGGCGGATGACTAGACGGACGGAATTTTGCTCCCTACTTCCTCCAAAGAGGGACGTCTAGACCTCGAGACCCCCCCTGCAAAAGCAAGCGATCACATATATGTGTTTCGGGGAAGCGTCCAGAACAAGGTGCACGTCGCGAAGCGACAATACAGTCTTGCATGTGTATAGATACGCATGTATGCATATGCTCCTCCGCATGTATGCATAGAGGGACCGCGCGCAACCGCGGGGCGGGGCTCAACGCTAACAACGTTCGAGACGCGTGACGGGCGCCGCGGCTTCATTCGTAAAAAACAATTGAACGGGATCCACAATAATGGTCGCCGTGATCCCATGGCAATGGAGGGAGAGACGCTCATGGTGCAGATGTGCTTGCAGTGCACAACGGTCGCCCTCTCACACTGGGCGACACCCTCACGCTGTGGTGCCCCAGTAGCGTGTGCTGGCGGTGGGGCCCCCTTCTCTCGCCTAACCCGGCCGCCGACAGCCATGGACGTGGATCATGCCCGGGACTACTCTCCAGACCCACCTTGTGACCGTTTTTCTTTCTTTCCCGCGTAACGGTCGTTACCCGGGGGGGGGGATTCGGGCGGGAGGGTGACGGTAACGGTTGCCGCGGCGTGCACCCGCCAGGGTGCGTCCGCGCAACTGGCGCAACAATCGCCTGTGTGCATCACAGCATGTAGTGTGGGGGGGTCCAGGCCACCACCCCGACTACGATTGTTGGCGTTACCCGGGCGGGGGAGGGTTGGCCCGGGTAGCGAGCGTTACCCTGGGGAGGACGAAAAAACACGCTCACCTTTGGGGCACGCTCTGCCAGAATTTCCGGGCGAAATCCAGCCGTGGCGACGAGGGCCTCCCAGAAGGCCCCACAAAGGGGAAAACGAGGGCAGGGTAGCGGGGTATCGGCCCTCCTCCTCCCTCCTCCTCCTCCTCCTCCTCCTCCTCCTCCTCCTCCTCCCCCTCCTCCTCCTCCTCCTCCTCCTCCTCCTCCAGGTATCGGTACCTGTATCCTCCTCTGCCTGTCATGGGCCCCGCCCCCTCCTCGATCGACGCCTCGCCCCGCCGCTCCAGCGCCTCCGCGGAGGGGAAGGCCGCCACGAAGGTCGCCTGCGGGATAATCTCCTGTGCACGCGCGCGCGCTCCGACCCCGAACACCAAATCCCGCTCCTCGCCGTCGCTCTAACCGTTGCCGTCGTCGTCGTCGTCGTCGTCGTCGTCGTTCTGCCCGGAGGCCTCCCACGTGGGGCCGCGGCGGCGATGCGTTGGAGACGGCCGGGTGGAGAAGATCGGGCTCTGGAGCGCACCGACCCTCCGAGGTGTGCTCCGTCGTTCCCTCTGGAAGTCGCCGAGAAGTGCATTTCGCCGCGAGCAGGGGTGCCGAATGCAGAGTTGATCATGCAGAATTGATTAGCTCCGTCAGATCTACAAAAGAGGAGACTGTTCCGTCGATCTAGGAGCATTATCTGCATGCTTCATGGATCCGATGAAACATTGAATGTTGAGGTGAATCGACGATGTAGTCGATCCCCATACCGTAGGACCTCGGGCAGAAGAACATCCTTCAAACATATGACACCCTCCGCCGGGTAAAACACACGCAGAACATCCTAGGGTACCCTGCCAAGGGTGCAGAAAAACACCCAGCAAGCACGAAGAACACTAGGGTACCCTCCCCGATCCGACCTCGATATTATCCCTCGGTCCGGCCGTACTCGACTTGTTTCATCTCGCGGCCCCAAGGTCCCGACCCCATTCCCGGGGGGGCAGCGCCTCTTCCCCTTATCCATGGCTGCAATGCCCCAAGGCCCGACGAGGGGCCGCTTCGGCGTCGCTTGATGGGGTGCGAAAGGTGGGTTTCCACGATTTGCGGAGGGCGCGTGATGAGACTAAGCCAGGATCGAAACAACATCAGATCGGGAGAGATCGGGGATCTCTGAGACCTGGCGGTTCTGGAGGCTGTATCGGGCGCCGCCAGAACGTTCACGAGCGCTCTGAGAGCGTTCTGGAACGTGGGCGCCGCTCACTGGGAGGGCGATAAACGCGGGGGGAAGGAAGGTTTACTTTTCGGGCCCTCAAGGCCCCCTCGTTGGGCCCTGAAGGGCCCCGTGCGGGGCCCCAGAGGGCCCCTTCTTTTACAGCCCCCGCTGCCCTTCCATTCATCGTCCCCCGATCACGCGAGGCCCAAGCCACTGAGGCCGAACTCAAGGAAGAACGCCGCACTTGACACAAACAGGAAGCCAAAAGGTACCGATACCGCTGCTCCCCAGACCTCTCCAGGCGCGTCCTGCCCCAGCATCTCGAGGCGAGTCCGGCGGTGGCGGCGAGGGCCTCCCGGGAGGGCCACCAGACAGGAAGACGAGGGAAAGGTAGCGGCATGGGTACCTTTTTCTGTCCTCCGGCACAGCCTACAGCGCCCCTGGCGCTGGCAAATGAACGCGGTCAAAATAACGGAAATAAGAGATTCTGCGCTCGGTGCGCGAATTTAACGCCATCGGTCTTCTGGCACAATGGGTACCTCTTCCTCCTCCCCCTCCGAAGAACTTTCGTCGGCGGCGAGGCAGAGGCAGTTAGCTCCAGCGTGTGGCTATTCGGGGCAACCGAAGGGCGTATTGTCTGGCGTGCAAATGGGAGGAAGAAGACGAGGGCGGCCGCGCGGAGAGGAGGGGGAAGGGAAAAGGACAGCGCTCAGACGTGGATTGGAAAGGTTCCTCATAGGAGCAGGCCGGAGCGGCCAGCCGGGGCAGCAGGTACCGTGGCAGCACTAAGAAACCTCCTCCGAAAAACATTTCGTCGGATACCTGGGCCCGCAGCAACGATACGGAAGGAAGCAGCTGCCCCTGTCTTGTGCCCGGCGGGGCCCTGCTGCCGTTCCGGGTTTCGCACTGGCTTGCGCGGCGGCCTAAGGCTGCCAGAGCACACTGGGATCCTCTGCGCCAGGATCCGTCTCCTCCTACGACGAAGCCAGGGAGAGCATAACATCGGGTGAAGATTGATCGAGAATCTTTGAGATCCCGCGGCTCTCGGGAACGTCTCGCTTCTCCGTTCGCCTAGGACGAAGCCAGGACGAAGACAAAATTGGGTGACACGCCGCGCGGCACGGGAGTATCCAGCCTCAACGACGGCGGCACTCGAAGGGGCGAACGCGAGGGCACGAAGTCAACCAACTCCTGAGAGTCCCCGCATCTAGCTCACATGGGGGCGCGCCCATTTTCTTGGAGCTGTCACACGATGAGGTACCGACTAGGCCAGAATGGGAAAACCATGTGTGAGGACATTGTCTGCACATGAATGGGAAGACCCAACGTCGGGTTTAGGCAACGCGACATTGAAACGTGTCCCCTTCGCACCCGCATTTCAAGGTTGATGGGGAAGCGACGTGCCCCTCCCAAGAGTGAGCCTTTCCTGCGCCCTCCCTTCCAGCGCGATCTCCCGCCAACTTTGAAATGCGGGGTGTCGGGGGGGGGCCTTTCGGTACGCTTGCTGGTGGGCGTTTATTGCGCGAACGGTGGTAGAATTTAAGGTCCCTGACACACGCAATCAAAAGGATGACTGAACTCGGCAAGATACGATGGAGCAGGCGCAACCTCTTACGCAGGAGTAACTGCAGCGCCTGGCAACGAACATGATGCACGCACGGAGCATCCGGCGGACACACCGATAGAGCCTCTTATGAGTTGGAATGTGTATCGAGGGGTGGGGAGCGATGGACCTTCCGAGGGAGCTTGCCCATCACCCCCATACTCCCGCCTCCTCTCCTACGCCTCCTCCCCTCCTACTCTTCTCCTCCTCCTTCTCCTCCTCACCCTTCTAACTCTCCTCCTCCACCCCCCCCTACCCGTTCCGACAGCACGTGCCCAGACCCCCCCTACACCAGCGGATCCAAGGGGGCGCGAGTATTGCCCCAGTTAGAATTTGAAAAAATGAATGTAAGCCGACACAAGCGAATGAATGATAAACAGGGCAACCTGCGATGCAATGCACACTATGTGCTATGGCGCCAGCCCCCATCAACCGAGAAAGTCTGTGAACGACAGAACCACGGTGACCGAAAACAGGCCAGAAATTGACACCGAAAACAACATGCGACCGACCTTGCGACCGAAATTGAAAACTGTATTGGGATCGACCCCAACGAAAATTCGGTCGCCGCTTCCGGTCACGCTCGGGCAAATTTTCGGACACAACTTCGACCACTACGCCCCAATGATAGAAACCAGGCTACGTGCTGTCTCTGGACCTGAGAAAACAATGAGCGCGTGCAGAATCCCAGCTGAAAGAGATAAGACCGCAGAACGGACGATCGGGGCGGGATGCGACTCGGTGACCTTGAATCCGTCCTTTTATTATTCGCGATGACGCCCGTGACTGGCCCCGCCCCCCGCCTCCCTCCCTGGTCGCGTCACGATGCGGGCCAGCGCCGTCTGGGAATTAGGCATTCCTGACCATTCCCAGACGGCGCCGGCGCGACTCGTGACGTGACCAGCCCCGGCCAGCATGGGGCCGACATGGGAGCCTCTGGGGTTGTCTTGGGGCTCTCCTGGTGTATTCAATGGTCCATCTTGAAAGCCTCTTGGACCATCTTGGGCCGTCGGAAGCCCAAAAAGCCGAGAGCGACAAGGTCCTTCAAAAGCTTTCTGGAAATCATTGATGTTGGTATCTGGGCCCTCCCCTCCAGTCCCCGCCCGTTGTCGCCACGGGATAAAACAGGCTCCGATGAAAGGACCCCGCATGATGACCTTCAGCGCACAGGATACCAGGACGCGACCTGTGAGGCCGTTGAGACCTGTTGTGCCCGTGGGGCCTTTGAGACCAGCTGGACATGTGAAACTTGTGCGACCTATGGGACCTGTGCGACCTGCGAGGGATGTGCGACCTGTGGCGCCTGCGGGACCTCTAAGACCTGCGGGGCCT
Organism: Prorocentrum cordatum; assembly: GCA_963575745.1. Taxonomy (NCBI): domain Eukaryota; class Dinophyceae; order Prorocentrales; family Prorocentraceae; genus Prorocentrum; species Prorocentrum cordatum. The sequence goes on along the minus strand of CAUYUJ010014822.1, from coordinate 189,312 downwards.
GGGGGACCTGTGGGACCAGTGGGCCCCTGCGATTTATGGGACATCTGGGGCCTGTGAGTGCTGTGAGATCTGTGGGGCCCGTGGGACGTGTACGGCCTGAGAGGTTTGCTGGACATGTGAGGTCTTTGGGGTTTGTGGGACTCGCGAGCCCTGACGGACGTTTGAGACCAGGAACCTGCGGTGCCTGTAGGTGGGGCCTGTGGCACCAGTGGGACTTGTGGCGCCTGGCGGACTTGTGGGATTTGTGCGACCTGTGGGACCAGTGGGATCTGTGAAATTTGTGAGACCAACGAGACCTGTGGGACTTGTGCGACCTGCGGGGCCTTTGGGACCGGTGGGCCCTGTGGGGCCTGTGGGACATGTGCGACCTGTGCGCCTTGTGGTGGGACCAAGGACACCTTTGGGACTTGTGCAACCTGTGAGGCTTTTGGGACCAGTGGGCCCTGTTGCGCCTACGGGACCTGTTAGACCTGTGGGACCTGGGGGACCTGCGGGCCCTGTTGGACCTGTGGGTCCAGTGGGGCCCCTGGAACTTGTGGGACATGTGGGTCCTGCGGGAACTGCGAGATCGGTGGGGCCCGTGGAACTTGTGCGGCCTGTGGGGACAGTTGGACCTGTGGGGTCTTTGGGACCTGTGGGACTTGCGAACCCTGTAGGACATTTGGTACCAGGAACCTGCGGTGCCTGTAAGACCTGTGGCACCTGTGGGGCTTGTGGCACCTGTGGAACTTGTGGGACCTGTGCGACCTGTGGGACCGGTGGGACCTGTGAGACTCGTGAGACCAAGGCGACCCGTGGGACTTGTGCGACCTGCGGGACCCTTGGGACCTGTGGGCCCTGTGGGACCTGTGGGAACCGTGGGGCCAATGGGGCCAGTGGGTCTCCCGCTCGAGACTCCCTCGAGGTTCGGATTGTCAAGTTTGACAACTCCTGTGTTTGCACAGGTACCCCAATAGCCGCCTTGGATTGGTATCGTGAAGTGTGGGCCAAATGGGGATAGTGCTCCCGCTCACAACCTTCTCGAGATTCAGGTTGCCAAGTTTGAACACCCTGTTTTCCCAGGTATCCCAAATGGCCGCCTCGGATTGGTAACATGAAAAGCGGGCCCCATAGGGAGGGGTCTCCCGCTCGAGACTTCCTCGCGATTCGCTCGCAGACGAGGCCCCCGCCGGAGACATCCTTACGATCAGCCTCCATTGGGGCACTCGGGCACTCAAGTGCTACGCCTGGTGAGACTATCCGATGAGCCGATCGGATTGATAACATGACGTGCGGGCCCCACAGGGACGGGGCTCCCGCTCGAGACTTCCTCGCGATTCGCTACAGATGCGGCCCCCCCCTCGAGAGATCCTCACGATTTTCCCCCTTGGGGCGCTCAAGTGCTATGCCTGGCGAAATGTTCCGATCGCCGCCTTGGAATAGTAACGTGAGGAGCGGCCCCATAGGGACGGGGCTCCCGCTCCCCGCTCGAGACTGCCCCGCGATTCACTCGCAACCGAGGCCCCCGCTCGAGACATCCTCACGATGTGCCTCCTTTGGGCTTTCAAGTGCTATGCCTGGTGGAGCTTTGCGATGACCCGCTCAAGTGAATAACGTGATCTGCGGGCCCCAGAGGAAGGGGGGCTCCCGCTCGACAGCCATCACCACACAGACGAGGCTCATTTTTTGGTCAAGGGCGCAAAAGACAGCGCGCGCTGCGGCCCCACAGAGGGCGCTGCCTAGGCCTGGATTCACGAGCACGCCACACGGCTCAGGTGTGGCACCCTGGTGAGACGGCCGCCGCTTCGGCGCGCCTCTCCTTCGCGGCAATCCGGGCCCGAACAGACGAGGCTCACGCTCGAGACCTCCTCCGTATGGGTGCTTGAGCGCGTGAATGATCGAGTGAGAGCGCGTGTGTGTGCATGTCTGCGATGGTGATGACGATCGTGTGATGGTAGATGGTAAACGATCGATGATCTTGATGATGCTGCTACTGATGCTGGCGATCCTGGTGGTGATGAGGTTGCTGCTGTTGGTGGTGATGCTGGTGATGATGGTGATGATGTTGATGAAGAGAATGATGAATATGAAGGTGAAGATGAAGATGATGATGATGATGATGATGATGATGATGATGATGATGATGATGATGATGATGATGATGATGATGATGATGATGATGATGATGACGATGATGATGACGATGATGATGATGATGGAGAAGATGATGAAGATGAGTCTGATGATGCTGATGATGCTGATGATGCCGATGATAGTGATGATAACGATGGTAATGATGGTGATGGTGATGGCGATGATGGATGCGTGAGTGCGTGATGCACAGAGCAGGGGAGGGGGTGAGGTGCTCGTTCCTGCGCGGGGAGGGGGCTAGAGGAAACAAGAAAACCACTTCGGATGTGGGTAAGCACCGTCTCCTTGAGGTCGGAGAATACTGAGCACAGCAGCACCATGATCACGGCGAGCTTGTAGATCAGGAACAGGTAGTCCCTCGAGGCGGGGCGGCGCGTCCAGGATTCTCCCGTGCCCCCGTCCCCGTCCACCTTGGCCGCCTCCGCCCCCGATGGCCTGTTTGTGGCAGTTGCACGTGGCGCTCCAGGGAGGGAGGGGGAGAAGGAGAGAGAGAGAGAGAGGGAGAGAGAGAGAAAAGGAACAGAGAGGGAAACACAGAGATAGTATGTTTATGTATATATATACACGCAATACGTAGGGAGTGCGGAAGAGAGAGGGAGAGAGGGAGAGAGAGAGAGAGAGAGAGAGCGATCTATACATATACATATATATATAGAGAGAAATAACGAGGGAAACAGAGAGAGAGAGAGAGAGCGGAAGAGCACGGGAATCACATCCTTGCAAACCGCATATACCAATACACATGTATATACAGAGGGGGAGAGAGAGAGAGGTAAAGCAAAGAAAGACAGAGAGGACACAAACCATAGCAACAGAGAAATAGAGAGAGAGACAAATACATAGACACCTATATATCTATACATATATATGAGAGACATGGAGACAGACCAGACAACTACGGAGGGCGAAAGAGACGGAGCCGAGAGGAGTGTCCTGAAGTCCCTTCGACTTCCCTGTGCTGAGTGTCCCAGGGCCCGGCTTCACGGGCGCTCGCGGGCGTTTCCAGGCGCTCTCGGGGCGGCTCGCAACATTGTTTCAGATGCAGATGCTTCGGGAGCGTGGTTTGGACTTTATACGTCCAACGTGGCCTCAGATGCTCTCATGGGCGCAAGGGGGCGAGGGAGGGAAGAGAGAGGAGTGGAGAAGGATTGGAGGAAGACGTGCGAGAGGAGAGAGCGCAAGAGGGACGGGGGGAGGAGAAAAGAAAGAAGAGGGAGAAGGGATGGGGAGGATGACGATGGAGGGGGGAGGACGGGATGCAGGGGCAGGGATGGATGGGTAGGACAGTGGAGGCGGGTGGAGGGAGGAAGGAAGAGGGAGACGGCGAGAAGGAGGCATGGAAGACGAATGTAGGAATGATGAAGGGGGGAATGGTGTGAAGGAGAGATGAGCGAGTATAGAGGACGGAGGAGCGAGGTGCATAGGAGGGAGGGAGGAAGGAGGGAGGAAAAAGAGGAACGAAGCGAGGACGATGGAGGGTGGTGCAGGGTGGAGAGTGTAGGGGAAGAGGGGCGATGAGGACCGGGAGAAGGAAGCGAAGAGAGGGAGGGAGGATATATGGTCCAGGGTCCGCCACCCGCCCCCCTTCCTGCTGGTGCCATCGGGCCCCCGCGCTCCCGCGCGATGGGACCCCCCTCCGCCTGTGAGCGTGGCGCGGTGGGGCCTTCCCCTGTTGGGCGTGCGATGGTGGGCATGGGGTCGGGCCCTCTCCCCCCCCGCCCCCGTGGGTGTGGGGTGGTGGGTGGCGGTGGTGGTGATCGGGCCCTCCTCAGCAGGAGGAGGAGCCCAGCGCAGAGAACAAGCAGGAGGAGGAGGAGGACGAGGAGGAGGGGGGCGACGACATCGGCGTCGGCATCGGCATCGGCGCATGCATCGCCGCTTTGGGCATGACCAGAGAGAGAGAGAGAAGATGTCTTCCCCATCGTCGCCTCCCTCTGGGTGTGGCGTGGTGTTGCGATGCTTCACGGAGCTGGAGCGGACGGTGTCTTCGTCGTCGTCGTCGACGTCCGCCCCCATCCCATCTGGGGGGGAGGAGGGGGCCCGACGGAACCTGAGACCCATCCAATCTGGGGGGGGGGGGGTTGGCGTGGGCCCAAAGCCCAGGATCACACACACACACACATATACGTGTATATATATATATATATAAACGTAGCACCCCGCAGATGCAGACAAGACTTAGGGGGCGGTGGGGACGTCGACATTCTGCGAGACCCTGAAGAAGCCCGCCGCAGGCGCCACAGTTCCGCAAATGATGCAACGAGCCCGCCGCAGGCGCCGACATTTTCAAACCAATGTAGATCGGTCGCGGGTGGGTGGCGGGTGGATCGCGGGGTGGGTCGCGGGTGGGTCGCAAGTGGGTCGCGAGTGGGTCGCGGATGGGTCGCGGGGTGGGTCGCGGGTGGCTCGCGGGGTGGGTCGCGGGTGGGTCGCGGGGTGGGTCGTCGGTGGGTCGCGGGGTGGGTCGCGGGTGGGTCGCGGGGTGGGTCGCGGGTGGGTCGCGGGGTGGGTCGCGGGGGGGTCGCGGGGGGGGGTCGCGGGGGGGTCTGGGCAGGGACAACAACAGCAATAACAACATCAACAACACCAACAACAACAACAACAACAACGACGACGACGACGACAACAACAAAAACAACAACAACAACGACGACGACGACGACAACAATAATTACAACAAACACAACAACAACGCAACAGACATAATCCTCACCACGGATTTTCGCTGCAGCCACGCACCCAGGGACAATGAATGAGCGTTCGGCCCCCTCGCTCTGACATCTACAAATATACATCGATACATGTGTATGTGAACATGCGGGGGGCGATAACACACGCATGTGTATAGGATATGGTGCTTGCTCAGAACAAATAATGATGGGCTCTGGGAGGAGGGCGGAGGGAGAGGAGGATACGTGAGGAGGAAAAGCGGATACGGAGGTGGAGCGATGAGGGATCAGAGAGGAAGAGTGATCAGGAGTGAAGCCATGAAGCAGGAGGTAAGGGAAGCGGCAATTGAATGAGAGGACGGAGATAAAGCATGTTGTCCGAACCGGTTTGACGAGGGCTGAGTTGGAGGCCTGGCAATTTGTACAAACACTAACACAGGGGAGGCGCCTCTATTGGGGGAGAATGATCCTAAATTTGAGTGCTGGTTGTGATCGTCTGGCATCCCAAGAAGCACGGGTGCTACCCCTATCACCGAGATTGGGATCGTCTCACCTCCACCGACGAACCTGGTGCTAATACAAATTGTACGGTCTCCGAGTGGCGGTCTTGAGGCGTTTATGTGCTCGAGCGTACCCATGGCAAGCCAACATCTTCTCGAACCTATACGGAGGAGAATGGAGGAAGACCTGGGCGAAGAAGGAACCTTGGTCATGGGCTCCACACTGACGGAGCATCGGAGGGTAGCCTGGGCGAAATTCCCGGCACGATATTCGCAGATCGGCCTGGATGGCAGGTAGCTTCGAGGGCCTGTTGAGCGCTCATGATGTCCCGGTATTTTGCCGTAGGGCTCTAGGGATTCAAGGAATAATAAAAGAGCGATGGGCACAACAAAACAACATAAACGTACACGTTCGGGAGCCCGCGCGGATTTTTCTTGGGTCGGTCCGCTCTGGATTAAAGTAATCCGCGCGGACCTCTGAAAGTTTGCGTTTATGCCGTGTGTTCTTCTCCGATGATCGCAGAGGGTCACACTGGCCCTCTCTCGCCTGCATCGAGGACCACCCCCGCCTCAGAGTCCTGCTGAGGGCGCGGCCGTTTTTTGGTCTGCCCTCGTCGTGAATCGAAATGCCTCCGTTTGTACACTGCAGCGCGGAAACCGTGGCATGCTGTAACCCAGGCGTGCAACAAGTTCGCGTCGTGACGACGTTGGCGCTAGCCTCTGACACCGCTTGGATCGTTCAGCCCAGAAGGATCGCGGCTTTTTGATACAGCCCTCACGCTGCCATCAGGAACGCTGAAAGATGAACGCGAAGGGTCTCCTGGCATCGGCGAGCATCGGCCACGAACACATTATCCGACCAAGACCTGAAGAGCTTGGTTAACGGTGCGGTTGGGGATCTTGTTTTTGTGGCACCGAGCTCACGCAAAACCAAATGTAGGAAACCACGAAACACCGTTTCCTAAATTTCAAATATGCAAATGTATCGAACGAAAACAACACAGCAAGTTGTAGGAACACACGAACCACGCGTTCCCACAATTGGTTTAGCCACGAACCACGCCTTCCTACAATTGGACTTCCTACTTCGCCGTTGGCTAACACACCGTTTGCGCGTCTACGGAGGGTACCGATACCGCTACTCCCTGGACCTCACCCAATGTGCGTTCGATCAGACCAGAATTTCGAAGCGATTCCAGCGGTGGCGACGGGGGCAACCGAGGCGGTCCCAAAAGGCGAAAACAAGACAATGGTAGCGGCATCGGCACCCTCTCCTCATCTGACAGGCCGTCCTGAGCCCAAGATGGTCCCTACTTCAGCGTCCTGACTGGGCCGCGGATCGTTCGATACCGGCCGACTCTGGGCTACCGGCGGTGCTCCAACTTGGACGACCCCGCGCAGATGGCCGCCGCGTCGACACTGCGCGGACCTGCCGTGGCCACTGCACGAAGCACAGCGACACGCCAGGACAACGCGACGCCCGCACTGGGGGGAGGGCCGGCTGACACGACGGCGGCTCTCCCGCCGGGCCCCGAAACAGAGGGCAGAAAATCCACCCCGAGAAGAACCAGCCCGACGCGCGCGGCGTTTCATAAACGCGCCCAAGGAAGGAATCGAACAGGGCAGGGCTGCTTAATAAACGCCCAAGGCCGTTTAGTGGCCGCCGATTGTCCGGTCCGGGTGGTTTTTCCTCCCTTGACGAATGGCGACCAACATCCCCCCCTCCGACCCCCTTGGGTCCATCCTGACCCGCTTCTCGAGGCGTGCCCGGCCATGGAGACGGCAGGCCCCCGAGAGAACTCCAAGAAGGACAGGAACACGCCAGGGAGGGCCGCCGTCGTCTCGACAGGCCCGCCTCCCAGAAGCGCCAGGACGGCGTGGCGCCCGCACGCCATCCGAGCGGCTCCCGAGGGCTTGCAAAAAGTTGGCACCAGGTCGGGCGAGGCGGCACGGGACGTCTGGCGGGCTGCGGGCGCGGACGAGCGTTGGAGAGCCACCTCTGCACGGCCGGCACGCCGCGCAGCCAGGCCTGCCCCTGACGCGAGCGCAGCAAGCCTCTCGCTTCCCCCGCTCCATCCGCGCAGTCATCGTGCTACATCAAGGACGGCTGAACAGGGAAGGGGTATTCCTAGAGGCTTCCTAGATGGTGTCCGCGCAGATGGGGCCGGAGGATCGCGTCGCATCGGCGATGCATCGGCGATACGTCGCCGACGCATCGGCGATGCCTCGGCGACGTCGGCGAAGCATCGGCGCCATCGGCGTGGAGAAGATCGGGCTCTACATCAAGCCGCATCGCCGATGCATCGGCGATGCGGCGCGATCCTCCGACCCCCTCTGCTCCGGCCGCACCTGGGAGGCCTAGACCTCCTGGCCACGGCGAACCTCGGCCACGAGACGGGCTCCCCGACCGAAGCCAGGGGGACGGTCCGGACACCAGGGCCTCGTCTTGAGCCCGGAGCGCTCCCCAAGCCAGCGTCAGGGCGGCGGTCAGGCACACAGAGCAACACTCCGGGCGTCCGAGGGCGCCGGGCGCTGCGATAGGAGATGCGGGGGGCGGGGGGCGAAAGGTGCACCGCTCGTACACCCTCGGGGCCCCCAGGGTCCCCTTAGGACCCCTGCAGGGCCCCGTTCCTGTAACCTTCGATGCTGCAGCGCAAGAAGCCCAGGGGTCCCCATTCAGGACCCCTCTAGGCCCCCTTTCCTGTAGCCCTCGATGCTCCTATTACGAAGCCCAGGGGTCCTTTGTAAGGCCAGTTTCGGATCGGGGGCGCGCAAACATAGATTAGCGATACATGGATTTGGCGCGCGGTCGCCAAAGCCATGGATCGGGGGAGGTGCCCTCCCCAACATGCGGCCAGTGCCGCCTCGTTCGGCGGCGGAAATCCGCGATTCCCCATGGAAGCGGGGCCCGTCGCTAATCCACGTGTTTGCGATCGCCTGATAGGAACCCTTGCCTGTAACCCTCGATCCCCCCCCGTTCTTTCTTGCCCCCCAGTGCGACACGCCCGAGGGCAGCAGGCTGCCCACACTGGCCGGCAGGGATTCCTCGACAAGCAGCCTCTCCTCGCCAGATGGGCTCGAAAAAACGATTACCGACTCACCGACCCCTTCACCCTTTCGGGAGGGGACCAACGTCAGGACGCCCCAGACATTAGGGATTGCCTTGCACATGTGCCAACAAAAACCAGACCGCCCATACATGTCCAGCCCCGATGCGAAGACGGGGGCCTAAGTCAAACTACGCCTCCATGGTGTGATTCGGGTGAGAAGTTCTAGGATTATGATTGATGGGAGGCCCCGCGCAACGGCGGAGGTTTGCCGCCCTGAGTACGCTCGAAGGTCCCCGTTCGTGTGGCTTCCCGGCCCACCTCGCGGGCAGGTGTTTTCCTCTCACCGCCACCACAGCGCCGCGCAGCCATGCCTGCCAGGGGGGGGGGTCCATCGCCTGGGGGATCGTGCTTTGCGGTCCCTGGCAGGCGGTGTATGTATATATATATATATATATATATATATATATATCCGCACGCACACACAGGCGGTGCCCCCCAAAAAAGCCTGTCTTGAGTACCTTCCGCGGCGCGAGCTCAAGGACAAAACGCTGGTCTTAAGTAACTTTTCCTCGGCGCGTCAGCACGCAACGAGCATGTCGCGACAGTCGGCCTGCAAACGCGCGCGGAAGCTGACGAGGAGGAGGAGGAGGAGGAGGAGGAGGAAAGCGAGGGTGAGGAGGAGGAGGAGGAGGAGGAGGAGAGCGAGGGGGAGGACGACCCTCGCAGCTCTGCGGGCGCACCTGCGCAACCGCTTGGCTGGCAGGATCGCCCCGAAGGACAGGGCCCCCCTGACCGTATTGCGCGGCGGCTTCAACTGCGTCTCCGACCCTGGCGACCGCACGTCGCTCACCACGGTGGCCCCCTCGGGCCGTCGAGCCTTGGGCGAGGAAGCTCACTTTCAAGCTGTCCTGGCTCGTCCCCACGGCCTGCACGAGCTGTATTACCTAAGGCGAGCCCACGCACGCGGCTGCCTGTTCCGGGGCCCGCCTGCACGCTTCTGAGCAACTGGACCGCTCGATTCGTGCATCCGCCCTGGAACGGCACGTGGAATGATCTGCACATCGAGGCATCTTCGGTTCTCTCTCCACTCCTCAACGGGCGTTGCGCAAGAGCGTCCCCTCCCAAATCGCGCGCTCCGACATGATGACGTTCCGCGTTTGTTGGCCTTGGACTATCACGACAAGCTGAAACACTTCCCAGAGCCCGGACTTCTCAATGGGCAAGCCCCCAGAGGCCGCCGCCGTAGAGGACAGACTGGGGGTCACGATGAAGTTCATCAGGAGCGTGGGGAATGGGTGGCTAGGCAGCGTCTCCTCCTGTTTGGAGTGTTACCCGGTCCTCCACGAGATGATCCACAACCCCTGCGACCTCGGCGGCAACCTGTCCCAACGACTGCGCAGGGTGAAGGAGCACGCAGTGGAGCTGGCCAAGGAGCATGCGTTGGACGATCTGCGGAATTCCTACATTTACCGGGTCAGCACGGACTCCCGCCCAATGTGCCAGACGCGGCAGAAGAACCTCCGCCTTCTTCACCGTCTTGCTCCCGGCAAAGCAATGGGACTCCCTGCGGTTCAAGCGAAGTCCGGACAGATCTTCACAGACCCAGCGCTGATGGCCGAGGAGTTGCGGAAGCACTGGAGCCAAGTCTTCGCCCAGCGCGGAATCGATCCCGCTCTCCTGGATAGGTGGCTGCAGGATGACGCTGAGTTCAGGGGGCCGCCTGGCGCCGGTCAGGACTGGGCCACCGCCTTCCCGCGACTTCAGAAACGACACATTGCGCACGCCATCAATAGACGAGCGCGTTCCACTACTCGCAAAGTCACTACTCGCAAATGGCTTGGATCCGCCGCGAGGGGTCTACGATAAATTACATCAAAGCAGACATGTGCTGTTGTTCGGACGTTTTCGCGTAGGCACTTTGCGAGTAAGCTATCCTGAATATGACGAGGCCCAATCGGAAATCTGACGCGAGCTCCTGCTGCTGCGTCAAGATCTAGGACACGCTCGCCAAAAAACGTCGGCAAACCCGAGTTCCGGCTTACTCGAGTATTTCTTTTCCCCGAAAGAACTCCAACAGCTCAGCCCCTGGCCCCGATGGTATCAACTTTTTAGCTTGGCGCCGCTGCCCGTCCTTGTCCGCCGGAACGTTGCCCGACGTCGTGCGGGCCCCCGTGGACGACCCAGATGGCATGCGCGTGAAAGAGGAGTTGGCTGCCTTCAACGATAGCTCGTTGTTCCTCCGTCCCAAGGCGCCAGGGACTCTACCTTTAGGGGAAGTGTATTTCGAGCCCGAAGACACCCGCCCCCTGTTGGTCACAAGTGCCAGCAATCGGCTGCTCGCCAACGCGGTCCGGTATTTCATCAAGTCCGCGCTGGGTTCGAAGGTCGTTTGGATGCAGAGAGGCTTGAGCAATCTGGCCAACGCCGTCGGCATCGGAGAAGCCATGGCGACGACTGCATGTCTGCAGGCAGAGGGTGGGGCGCTCTTCGTCGACTTCGCCGCCGCCTTCCCCCCCCCCTGGAGCATGAGACGATGCTCAAGATCTTTAGGGAGCTGGGCTAGCCCCCGTGGCCATTGAGCTTCCTGTCCGCGTTGTGCACACGCAACATGTGATCCATGGTGCTCCGTGGCGCTCGGCTCGCAGGCTTCGAGCTTCGACGGGGCATTCGACAAGGCCGCCCTCTCTCTCCTCTGCTGTTTGCCGTGGCGTCCGATCTGCTGCTCCGCCGGATCCCGCTTCTGGTGCCGCCGGCCTGCCTGCGCGGCCACGCGGACGATGCGGCCCTGGTGGACCCCCGCACGATGCAGCACGCTGTGACGTACCAGGACGTCTTCGAGAAGCATCGGAGGCTTTCTAGGCTCAAGCCGAACATTCACAAAACAGTCTTCGTGTCGCTCTTCCTGCTCAACCGCGACGAGCTTCGCGCGCGGGTGGCGCAAGCAACCCCGCTCTGGGGCGCCATCCCTATAGACGAGAGGGCGAAGCCCTTGGGGATGTGGCTGGGCCCAGGGAGGGGCGCCCGTTCCCGGACATCTCCAGTCCGGAAAGTGCCAGGCCCGTGCGCGTTACTGGGGCGGCGTGGGCGCCGGCATGTTCCAGACGATGTTGGCGTACCTGCAGGCCTGCGTGGCCTCCGTACTACTCTTCGTGGTGCAGCTCCTGCCGCTGCCGCCGACCTGCGCTCCAGAAGAAGAGCGGGCTTGCGCCGCTCTATTCCGCGGCTCGACGGCCTGGGTCACGGTGGAGGCCCTAAAGGATTTGACTTCGTTGCGCTTCCCTGGGGACCTCCCTGACCTGCTGAGCGCTGCGGCGGCGGCGCGGGCGCGCGTGGCGCGCTTCGAGAACTGCCTCGGCCCACGGCGGGCTGGAAGTCCGCCGGCGCGCGAAGGCCCTTCGGAGGACCTCGCTGCTGCCCGGCAGCTGCGCCCGCGCGGCGCCCATCCAGGATTGCGCCACCCTCCACCTGGAGGCCGCCACTGAGGCTCTCCACGCGGGCCGAGGCCACGCAGCGCGCCTCCCCCTCCCGCCTTGACGCGCCGTCCCGACGCCCTGAAAAATGGAGGGCCGGCAGGCTCGCACGGCCATGAAATTCAAGAGCGCTGCGCGCCACTCCGCGGCGGCGCACGTGCGCTCGCAGCTCGATCGCTTGCGCTCGCCCACCCTGCCAGGCCACCGACCGCAGGCATGGGGTCACTCACTCCCTCTCCCTGCCTGCCCCTCCCCAACCTCCTCGTGCCCAGGCGTTGCCAGCTGCGCACGGCCTGGAACGGCTGGTGCACGGCCCGGCGCTTCCAAGGCGCCGCGGGGTGCACTTTGGCTGATGCAGTTCTTTCTTAGCTTGTGAGAGAGACACATTTGGGCCTTTCCTGCGCCCCGCCGGCGGCGTGTCTAGCAAGGGATTCCTTGGGCGTCCTCCCCTGCACATCCCCCCTTCCGCCCCATCTACAATGGGGCTCTGCCTTTGCGTCGGCGGCAGCCCTCCGGGCACTTGGCGTGTACGCGCCGTACACCGTGCAGAACGGCTGAAGCATTCCGCCGTTTTCTCCGCGGGGCTGTCCTGGGCCACCCCCCGGCTCAAAGTCTGCTCCGCTCTGTATTTTAAAAGGCCCCGCGTGGGCTCGTATTGTTCTTCCTCCTTCCCTTCTTCCCACTCGCTCCTATCCTTGCCACTCTCGTCCGCTCCCTGGTCGTGGTACTCGTGGGCGTGGCTCCACGGGGATTCCAATTCGTTTTAGTATCTGCGCACCGCCGCTGGTCGCGCACTCGGGCCTCAGGCCAGCCAGCTTGGAACTGTTACTTTGCAGGGGTAATTCGCTTCAATGGTTTTGTGTTGTCTCCCCTCCTCCCGTTTCCTCCTCCTCTCCCTTCCCCTCCTCTCTTTCCTCGGCTCGTCCTCCCCCCAGTGCATCTGCATATATATATATATGTATGTATAGAGATACGAATCCATAGCGTGTACATATATGTATATGCATATGTATAGGTAGAGTATGATTTAGCCGTATGTATATGTATTTGTAAGTGTACATGTATGTAAGTGGATGTGTATCAGTGTATGGTCATGGTAACTAGACAGTGTATGTATATGCAAATTATGTATGTATGGATGGATGGATTTGCATATATACATACATTCTCCATTGTTTGGGGGGAGCAGACTTACGCGGCCAACCCGAAGATGCGGACATCAAGGAAAAACAGGTCTTAACTAACATTTCCTCGGCGCGCGCCCCCCCCAACAAAAAAACAAATGTCTTAAGTAACCCTACGCGGAAACGGAAAGCACGGCTGCGGCGGCACCTGTGGATTACCCTACAGGGTCAACGCCCACAAAGAGATCCTGCCATTTTGTAATTGGCAGCGCCTGGGGCAAACATTTACAGTGATAGGCCCCCAAGCAAATCGCCGACTGCCACACGACAACGAACAACGGCCGGACACTCTGCTGCAAGTGCGCAACTCGGGGCAACAGGAGGAGGAGGAGGAGGAGGAGGAGGAGGAGGAGGAGGAGGAGAACGAGGAGGAGGAGGAGGAGTAGGAGGGGGAGGCAGAGGAGGAGGAAAGGCGGAAAAGAGGAAAGCCAGAAAACTGAGCGAGGCGTCCTATCCTATCGCTACAATCTGGGACCCTACGAACCCCACCCCCTAAACGGAACCCTCCAGATCCTTGGCGCTGTGGGCACCCTGGACGCCCTTGCAGACGGTCCCCTGTGCTTTCCGAGACTCTTGAGCCCCCTGCTGGGCCCAAACAAAAGAACAAAATCGGTCAGAAGGGCGGCCGGACGGCCCCGCGAGAGCCCAGAGGCCCCAGACACCCACCAGACGCCCGAACACGACCCCAAAAAGACTCCCAAAAGGCATTCGGAATGCCAAATACATTGATGTCCGATGATTTCTGCATGATTTTTTTTTTTTTTTTTTTTTTTTTTTTAAAAGCTCAGTTCTTCGGTCTCCTGGGCGTCCGAGACCGCCCACAAGGCCAGAGCATCGCCCCATACTTACCAAGATGTTGAGGAGCCCCAAGAGGGCCCAACAGGGCCCCAAGATGGCCCGAAGAGAGCCCCTATGACGGCCCAAGATGGACCCAAAACGCCTCCCGAATCATTCCAAATCGTGACCCGGTCGTTAAGGAGACCGCGGTTGGAAGCAGGGTGGCCCAGGGAAGCCCCCAGAGGCCCCCAGAAGGAATTCAGAGGCTTCCAGAAGGCCCCAACAAGCACTTGATCACCTTCGTGAGACTTACAAGAGGCTTTCCTAGGATGAGCCTCCACAAAAAAAAGCTGAGGATAGGAGACGACTTCGCAGGGTAGGGCGAGAATGGGGAATAGGAACTGGAAACATGAGGGAAGGATCACGCATAACACTATTACAACGACGATGCCCAAAAAGACAAGAACGACATTTCGCGAACTGTCCCGTTTTACAATATGTCCTTCCTGTCTGCATGGCAAGCCGCAAAGGCCAAAGTGCACGGTATGTATGTACAGATGGTTCACATAGTTGTAGAGATATAGATGTATGCGTGTATATGTATATATATATGTGTATACACTATATCCCGACGATATCCACATCCACCGCATACCGAGGTCCCCAAGCATCGATACCCCAGGCGTTGGCGGTGGCTAAATCCCCGCCTCGGAATGACAAAACAGCAGGACTGCCGACACGCACGCAGAAGGCGTTGTCCTGCGAGCGTGGATGGGATCCTGCCACGACGTCCGCAAGGTGTGCGCGCAGATGCCCAAGTGCCGCCCTCACTGAAAAAGGTCATGGCTTCAACGCAGCCCGCTGTTCAATGGCACCATGTGGCCTCTTGGGTGGGAGTGGCGAAAGCGGGCCATGCCGTGTGGGCAAGAGGAGGGCCTAAAGGCAGACAGGGTGGGGTGGCATTGGCGCGTGCACGCCTTATTGTGCATGCTCCTGGCGCGACCCCAACTTGGACTTCTCCGTCGATCAGTGATATACCGTAGACAAGCCAGGTGTAAGACTACAGACGGGCCAAAGCCGAGACGAACACGAGGGTGGCGAGCTGCTTCATCATAGGTTGATGGGTTGCTCTTCTGCGCTTTTGTAAAAGAGTGTACTATGCTCGCCCCGAGATTATCCGATTTGCCCCTTGCAGCGCATTGGGCTGCGCATTGCCCCGTGCAGGACAACATCGCGCCATCATGCCTCGAGACGCCTGCACTGCTCTGCCAGGCTTCGCCTGGCAGTGCTCTGCGCCACGCTGCCCTGCTTTGGAACCAACCAAAACACACATAGAACTCCTCGGAAGCCTTGAACCGGTCCTGGACGTCGCTCCCTCATCTTTTTTGTTGGCCTCGCTGTCAACCTGCACGGTGCTGGTTGCCCTGGCTCCCCCGCCTCTTGGGATGGTGGGCCGGTTGTCGAGCCCCCTCCGCACCGAGAGCCCGAAGCACCACGGGCAGGTGCAGTCCCGCCTCCCTGGCGCGCGGAGCGCGCCAGGGGCCACGCTGAAGGCGCCGCCAGGGGCGGGGCGGGGGCACGGCGCCTATCCCAGAAACCCGCGTGGAGCTCCGACACAGTACGTTTGCGCCTTCTTTTGTGACTCGAGCATCGCAGCTCGTCGCGCTGCTCTGCGCTCGCGTCTCCCTGCTTCACGCTCGGCACTCGCACTGCACGTTTCACTGGCTTGTCATCGCTCGGGCGTCCATTCCCCGTGCATCTGTCGGAGTCGTGCGCAAAATGCTCCACGATGGTCCTTGCCCCAGAAAACAAATCCTACACGTCCGAGCGATGCCAAGCTGGAACGGGGGGGTGGCCTCGCGGAGAGGGACGCGTCCAAGAGCCGAGGTGGGCCTCGGAGACAGTTCGCTACACAGGAGGCGCCTGCGATGGGGAATCCTGGATGAGTGCCAAGAGGCACGTTTGTCGCCGATCTTCTGTCGGCGGGCGTGACTCCTTATTCCCCGCATTTCCTCCGCCTTTTCGTCCTCCCCCTCTCGGGGGGCACGAACGGGCAGGGTAGAGAATCAGCTTACGTAACTGGTTTTCCTGGCGCCTCCTGGCGCCGGGAGGCGCCCATGTATCAAGAATCGTACCCCCTTCTATATCCTGCCCTTTCGTCCAGCCCGACCCTCTATCGGCTTCCGGAAGTCGACGTCAAAGCGGGTTGCTAAGCGTTTCAGCGTGTCCCAGGACTTTTCAAACTGTTTCCCCACACGTGCGCCGTCAAACTTTCCAGCAGCTCCTTCCCAAAGCTTCGAGAGCTCCTCCGAAGGAATGTCGCAAAGACTCTCTGGCGCTCCACTATCCGGGTTTTGGACACCACAAGTCCTCCGCATCTTCCTCCTCCCCCTCTATCGGCAAGGGTCGGCGGGCCCCCACACAGAAACAAGGGGTTGCCTCCACCAGGGCAAGATGGTCCCTGATCTTGGCGTTGGTGGTCATCTTTCGGTCGCCCAGGAAGCCCGAATTTTGCCACCATCACAAAGATCGGGATCATCTTTGGGGAGACCAAAATGTACCGGTGGCGATGAGGGCCTCCCAGGAGGCCCAACAAGAGAAGAACGAGGCAAGGGTACACGTCGTTCATTTCTAATCGTGCTCATTTCTAATTGTGCTCGTCTCTAATTGTTCCTGGCCCTTAGTGGCCAAGAAGAGGCCCTGGATAGAACAATTAGAAATGAAAGGATCTTGGCCCCCCAGAAAATCAAAGAACTTTCGAGGACTTAGAAATGAACATTGTGTACCTTTTTCTCCTCCGAGTCTTCCCTTGGTGGATGTACACCGCCGATGTTGGTGCTGGTGTCAACCTCTGGGCCTCGGGTACTTCCCGGTCGCCGTTCGCCGCTCCGCTTCCCCCCGCGGAGGGTGGGGGCGCCCTGGACCACGTGCGTCGTCGAGCTCTGAGAGCTTCCCGAGGTGCCCCCCGAGCGTCCCCGAAGTTGGCGGCGAGTAGGGGGAAACAATTAAGCGGGCACTCCCCCGCTCCCCCAAACTCACAGTTGGCACGCGCGGGGGAGACTGCCGTCGAAGTGGAACCCATCCGACCCGCCGCCGACTTTAAACATTAGGGGGAAGCGAAGGCGTTGACCGATGAATGTGGCATGCGTGTTCGCTATTTTTTCCGAGGCCTGCCAGGGGCGGGCGTGGGCGAGGAGCGCCAGAGGAACGGCCACGGAAGGGCCCAAGGAACGTCGAGCCCCTCAGCCCCTTCTTGGCCCCAAAAGTGCCAGCGTGGACGAGGAACGCTCCAGGGACAGCCACGGAAGGACCCATCGAATCCATTCTGAACCCAAACTTTGCGGCGAGCACGGGGGGAAAAGGAAAAGAGGCGGGCCTTCTCAGAAGGCTGGCAGACTCCCCCGGCCTTCCGAGAAGCGTCCCAAACCCTCCCCGAAGGCGCAACAAACACTTCTCAAAAGGCCGGAGGGCTTCCGAGAAGCCCCGCCGGAGAAGGCCTCCTCCTTCTCACTTGCCCCCCCTGTCTCGCCGCTCATATGTGGGGGTCCACGGGACCATCGGAGGATACGAGACTTCCGTTGGGCACCCGCTGGCAGTCTGGCGTCTTACTTGACGTGCCTACTGCGCCTGCCTGACTTCACGAGAGCATAGTGGAGGCCAGTCCACAAGAAACCTTCCACAAGAAACCCAACCCTGAGACCCCAGAACGTCCCTTCATGTTTTGTGTGGGAACGTCACGCTTTCCATAGCAAGACCATCGAAACCCAAGAAACCCAGGACACCCTGGAGGGAAGCAGGGTATTCGTTGGCATGGGTTTCCACTGTACTGTGCCTGCCTGTCTTCATGAAACACTTTCGGAGGTCCGCGCTGGACTTCCTGGATCGGCGCTGGACCTCACTCTCTGGTGCGCTCCGCGCGCCAGAGGCGGCGCCGGAGGCGCGCCAGGGGGGTCCGGCGCAGATCCAAGAAATCCGCGGGGAGCTGTGAAAGATTATGTTTATGCTTTGTTGCGTCCTCGGTCCTCACTTGACGTGACTATGCCCCCCTGGTCCCCCTGGAGGCGAGCCCGGATACCTGGAGGAACATGTCGGCCCGCACGCGCACCCCCCCCCTGTCTGCTAGCTGAGGTTCGGCGCGTGACTGGCTGCAAAGTCAGACCGCCGGCCGACAGGAACGAACAGGTGCCGAAGGGGATGGGAGTGCAGAGCGTCGCGTCGGCGGCCCCTACTTGTTCGGTCGCGCCCTGCGCTCCTCTCGAGGAAGAACCACAAGTGCACGAACATAAGCTTTCGGGGCTCCGCACGGCTGGTTTGGATCGGTGCTGCGCCGCCCTGGCGACGACTTCGGCGCCGATCCAAGAACTCCGGGCGGAACTCCAGCGTGTATGTTTGTGCACTGTTGTTCCTTCGGTTCACATCCTGCGTTCCCAACCGCACCCCCTTGCCGAGAGCCTGCCGTGTTGGCGGGGCCGTTGCTCGTTTCTTGGCGGCGCGCACGAGGAGGAATGGGGCCTGGGGGGCGGTCTTCGAGGCAGGCCGGGAGAGGTCCCAGAAGCCGTTCTGCATTCGCAGAGACCCTCTCAGAAGAGCACTGCGGACTCGGACCCTCCTGAGAAGACCACCTGCTTTCTTCTAAGAAGGCCGGCCCCCTTGCGCCCCCCGCCCTCCCCTTCTGGCGCGCCGCCAGCTTCTACAGCATGCGACTGGTCACCCTGCGCAAGTGCCAGCGGTTTTTCATCCCACGGCCCGTGGCGGCAGGTGAGAAGCTCGGCCGTACGAGCTCGTGGCTCGCCAGCGCACGGAGGCCACGGGGTGAGTCAGCGGATGCCACAAAATCTAACGGCGTCGCCGCGCAACTTATCAAAGAGTTCGCCACGTGGCGGTGGAGCAGGACCAGGACGAGGTTCGAGGGCTCGAGGTGTTTCCCCTGTTCGAGCTTTTGGAAAGCGTCTCGTCGCCACGGCTGGATCCGCTCCGAAATTCTAGCCAGAATGCACCGCAGGAATGGTTTGGGGAACGGCTTCACAGGGAGGAGGAAAGCAATTCAAAGGGCAGCAGAGGCACCACTTGCTTTTACAAAAAATCCACTGAGTCAGTCGAGGACCGTCCGACGACGAAAACTGCAAGGGCGATCTCCATACATCTGCGCCTCCCCGGCAACGCCAGCCACCACCGCTCGTCAAAACCTGCAGCTACGGCGCTTGCGATCGGAACGTTCGTAGCTGTGGTCGAAACGGGCCATCATCTCCGCCCTCCGCAGTGCCTCCGCCCGAGCGCTGCTCTTGCCCGCGCCCCCAGAATCGGGACCAGCCTGGTTACCACAGCGAAGTAAGTCCTCTGGGCTCCCAGCCAAGAACGAGTCCTTGCAGATGTTGCCGTTCTGCGCGTTGCAGGTCTGCGGTGGCATGACAGGGGTGCTTGGGCGAGTGGACGAGTCAGAAGCTGCTTCCTGCATCAGCTTCGCCGAGTCCGTGGAGCTCATTGAGCTCATCTGATCGAGAGCAAAGGAGTTCCCTCGATCGCGAGCCATCTGCGGAGAATTCGGCACGCTGGCGCTCATCGGCGGGGCTGCACGAGCCCCGAAGGCCCGCGCCAGCAAGAATGCCATCCCGGCAGGGAGGCGAGAAACTGGCGGCGGGTCCCACTTCCGATGGCTCGAGCCACACGCTGACGCGAGGCGCGCGCGCGAGCGCCCGACTCAGCCGACTGTCCCCGAAGTTAGATCGGCACGCGCGGAGGGAGTGGCACAAACCGTGCAGCCATCGTGCTGGCGCGGGGGAGCACCACCAAAAGGGAGCGAACCAAAGCTGTCTGTCCGCGGCGGGCCTCGGTCACGACAGAAAGAACAAGAA
>CAUYUJ010014822.1:72180-164680 GCA_963575745.1 Prorocentrum cordatum | reverse complement strand
GTGGAATGAGGAGGAGGAGGACGAAGAGGAGGAGGAGAAGGACGAGGAGGAGAAGGAGGAGGAGAACCCTCTCCCCCTCCAACTTATGGTGGTGGTGGTGGAGAACAGGCCCATCAGACGAACTGCCAACCTCTCGATCGCTCGAGGGCGGGGCCCTCCCTGGAACGCCACACCCGGTGGAGCAAGAGAAACTGCAAGGCGTACGCTGTTTGCCAGCTGAGGCCCCGCGCGGTGACTCCTTGCATCTGTGGCCGTGCAAGCTGTGTGGTGCAGCCTATGTGGTGTAAGGTCTTCTGGTGGAAGCCGTGCGGCACACGCAGCGTTGAGCAAGCTAAGTGGTGCGACCTCTGTGGCGTACGCTGTGCGGCGGCAGCTATGCGGTGTCGGGCCATGTGGTGAAGGCCTAGTGGCGCCATGTGTCACAGCTGCGTGGCGGAGGCTGGATGGTGCCAAGGTACGCATGCGGTCGCCCACGGGGCGCCATCGGGAGGCCGCCCACAATGCGCCCACGGGCTGCCACCAGGCGGAACCTCGGCACACCCACGCACGGGGCGCCCACGCGGGGACCACGGCAGCCCCCCCGCCCGCCAGGCGAAGCCTCGGCAAACCCACCCAGCGCACGGGGCGCCGACGTGGCGCCCCGGGCAAGGGCCGCCCATCAGGCCAAGCCTCGGCAAACCCACCCAGCGCACATGGGGCGCCGACGTGCGCCCACCAGGCAAAACCCCGGCAAACCCACCCAGCGGCACGGGGCGCCCACGAGGCGCCCATGGCCGCCCACCGGGCGAAACCTCGGCAGAACCACCGATTTGCTTACAGCAGGGAGCCAAGTGAGAATCTCGAACCTGGTGCAGGCACTGTCTGAGGAATCTCGGAAGGCCGCGCATGCT
This sequence comes from Prorocentrum cordatum, assembly GCA_963575745.1. Lineage (NCBI taxonomy): Eukaryota > Dinophyceae > Prorocentrales > Prorocentraceae > Prorocentrum > Prorocentrum cordatum. The sequence goes on along the minus strand of CAUYUJ010014822.1, from coordinate 163,790 downwards.
CCTCGGGTCGGCACTGGGCCCCCCTCCCCTGCCGCGCGAAGTACGCCGTGGGTGGCGCCCGAGGCGCCAGCGGAGTACGCCGCCGACTCAAAAACCTCGCGCGGACCTCCCGCAGTAAGGGCGGCTGCGTCGTGTCCCTCGGAAGCACTTGCGCCCAGGACTCCAAGCACCGCCGAAAAGGGAGTCACCACGCGGCCACCCCTCCTCCAGGAAACAGACCCCCTCGACAGATCCCTGGAAGACCTCCCGATGTCAGGGCGCCCCAGTCCGCGCGGAGTCCTTGAATCGGCGCTGTACTCCACTCCCCAGCGCGCCGCAGGCGCCGCCCAGCGCCGATGCAAGACATCCGCGCGGACCTCTGACAGCTCAAATATACGATTTCTTCTTCGGCGGAATATTTTTTCATGACGTGGACCGGGGTCTCGGCACACTCCCTGGGACCGGCTTTTCATCCTGAGTCGCTTTTGTTGACGGTCCTGGGGCCCGCCGAGGGCCCCAGAGCCCGAACACGTCCAAAAGCGTCCCGTCGTGATTTCTGCACGGCGCGAGCATGTCTGGGGAGCACGCCTCGCCAGGACCAGATGGCCTTCTGGGCCTCACGGGTGCGCGAAGCGCTGGCGTCTTTTTGTGACTCGCGGGCACGGGCGCTACGCGCGGCCAAGGCGCCCGACGCCCGTCCCATTACTCGGGCACCTTCGGCAGCCGGGTGAGACGCTGGGCGGCGAGGTGCGCAAACGACGCCGCGTTGCCGCCGGCGTGCGACAGGCCGCCCAAGAGCAGCGCCGCCTAAGACCGCGCGGGCGGCGCCCTGGGCCAGGAACACCTCTGACTGATGGGCCTGTTTTTTCACCACCACCAAAATAAGTTGGAGGGAGGAAGGAGGTGGAGGACGTGGAGGAGGACGAAGAGGAGGAGGAGGAGGAGGAGGAGGAGGTGGAGGAGGAGGAGGAGGAGGAGGAGGACCCCTTCCCCCTCCAACGTATGGTGGTGGTGGCGGAAAACAGGCCCATCATCTGCCAGCACCCGATGGCTGGAAAGGTCGGGCGGGGCGGCCTCGGACCTCCCGCCGGGCCTGCTCGGCCAGGTCAGGCGGCGGTCAGGGCGGCGGCGATGATCCGAGGTCGTCGAGGGGAAGGGCGAGGATCGACGGACCGAGCGTCCGAGGCTCGGCCTGCCGATGCCGCTCGAGGGCCGGAGTCCGGCTCAGCGCTTCGGCCGCCAGGCCCGTCGACGCGGGGCCGAGGGTCGGGAGTTCGGGGGGGGCGTTCTGGCGCCCCGGGCCGCTGCAGGGGCCTCCTGGTGGCCACGGCCCAGGCTCGCCTCGGGACTCTGGCCAGGGCGCCTCCCCAAGGCTTGGGTCGGGCCTGTCCCCCTACAAGGGGATTCTGGGCGAAAAATTGGGAATACCCAGAAACAAGCGCCCAACATGCTCAAACATTAGCAAAACAGAATCCCCTGACTATTTTCTGACTATTCTTAGATTTTCCTCCTGTAGAGGGACAGGCCCGGCTTAAGGCTCGCCTCGGGACTCTGGCCAAGGCGCTTCCACAAGGCTGGCGCGGGGGCCCACGTCGACGCGGCCTTTTGGGGCCCTTGCCGGCCCTCGGGACCGTCGAAAAACGACTCCGGACGAGAAGCCGGTCCGGGGGAATGGGTCGAGACCTCTGGGGGTCGCGTCATGAACATATCATGACGTCGGGGGTCCGGGATCAGTGATTTCCCTTGGATTGGAATCCAGCGAAACGCGATCGTTGGCGCGAAGACCGCCCTCGCCGGCAAGCAGAAGGGGAGCCGACCAAATCAGCGGCAAGCACTCGGGCACGATATCGCTGCATTCGACAGGCTCAAGTATGGCTCGGGCCCAGCATGGCCTGCGAGCCGCAGCCCCTGATCCAGACCAGAGCCTCCAAACACTACCCCAGAGCACCCCTCGACCTGCGATGCTGAAACGTCGACTCCCGGGAGGAACTGGCGACTCCCTCTGGCGGTGACCCCCTTTGTCGGGGGCTGCTGCCCCTGGCACAGGGTGCCACCCAGCTTGTGGCTCAAGTTTGGAAACCCCTGGGAGGCCCTCTGGGCCCCGTGAGGGGGCGTTCCTGGGAGGCCCCGGGGGGCTCCTCGGAATTCCTGGTGGCACCCTTGACTACCTACCAGACCACCCCAACCCAACCCGAAAACCCGAATTTGACCCGAATTTCGGGTTGGGGGGGGTACGGGTCCCATGTGTTTTTTCCATGTTCCCCGACCCCCCCCCACTGGAAATCGAGGATAAATCTGGGCCTTCGGGTTGGGTTGGGGTGGTTTGGTGGGTGGTGAACCCTGGGCCAGGGCCACCTCTAGCAGCACCCGACCCTGACGCTGCCCGGCTCGAGCCCCAGAGGCCAGAGCGCACTGGCCAGGGGGGGGCACCGCGGCCAAGGAGGGGAGAATGGGAAGAAGGGTGGCATGCTGCAGCGCCCTCGGCAGGGGGAAACAGCGGCCAGCACTCTGGCTGGGACAATCATCGCCCACCCCCTTGAATCCGCTGGGGGGGTTGGGCGCGTGCCGTCGGAACGGGTGGACGGGGATCGGAGGGAAAAGGAGGAGGAGGAGGAGGGGGAGGAGGATGGAGGGGGGCGAGCCTGGGCAAGCCCAGCCGGGAGGTGAAGCACCCTCCCCCTGAGAACTGCCCCGTCCACAGAGCAGTCCTTCGGAAGACAGGGACCTCGGGAAGCCGGGGCCCCGCCCGCCCCTGCCGATGATGAGGAGGGCGGAGGAAGAGGCGGAGGAAATCAGAAGGGTCAGCTGCTCCCATTCGTCGAGCGACTAGCAGCCGCGCAGCGAAGCGAGGGCAGGGAAAAAGGCAGAATGATCATGCGGGAATGATGGGCCTGTTTTCCACCACCACCACCATAAGTTGGAGGGGGAGGGGGTCCTCCTCCTCCTCCTCCTCCTCCTCCTCCTCCTCCTCCTCCTCCTCCTCCTCCTCCTCCTCCTCCCCCTCCTCCCCCTCCTCCTCCTCCTCCCCCTCCTCCTCCTCCTCCTTCCCCCCTCCAGCCTATGGTGGTGGTGGTGGTGGTGGTGGTGGTGGAAAACAGGCCCATCAGGGGAAGGGGGGTGGGGTATGACAACCCCAATCCCCTCCTCTGTGGTGGTCTTTCTCCAGACAGCACATTTGGGGCCAAACTCGGGAGCATGCGATTGGAGGGGGCGTCCATCCTCGATGTGGGGCGTGCTCGAATGGCCCCCTGGGAGTGTATCTCCGAGTCCCCCCTTTTCGAAGCGGCTAGCTGTCGGAGGTCGGGGAGGCCTCGAGCATCTGGGGGCGAGAAATTGCCTGCCAAAGGACAAGCATCATCAACCAGCGTCGGATGGAGAAGCCGGAAAAGGTCGGAATGTGCGTCGGATCGGGCTGCGGGCTGCATCAGCACGGAGTCGGAATCGAGTCGAATCGGCTGCGCCAGAATGCGCAACGTCGCCACGCCGACACAGGGACCTATCGGATCGCTGGGAAATCGGAGTCGAATCGGATCGATCTGGCCGAAGCCGATCTGGAATCCGGTCGATCGAATCGAAACTGGCTCTGCAGGGCGGAAAACCAAAAGGAACGGCCCGCAAAATCGCCAAAACACTGTTTAGGTCCACCCCTGGTAGACAGCCGAGCAGGCAGCCTCGGTCGACGTTCCTTAAACGAGTGTCAGTGACCCAACCCCGTTCCCAGGTGCGGATCGCCGCCAGGCGCCAGGAGGGAGGGGCCGACTCCGAGACGAGACGCACGCCCGCCACTGGAACCGGCACGAGGCGGCGGAGTCGATCTCGAACCATTCGGTGATGCGTTTACGAAGGCAGGGGAGGAGGGAGTCGAGAAACCGATAGAGGACAGGCAGGATGCCACGGGTCAGAGCACGCTGGAGGAGGCGGAGGAGGAGGAGGAGGAGGAACAAGAAGATAGAGAAAGTGACGGCCGCGAGGATCTGAGGAGGAGCTAGACGAGTTACTAAATTCGAGGGTGCCCTGCGCATGGAGAACTGAAACGGTCACGCTGCGCGAGGACAAAAGGGTAGGGCGGATGAGCAGTAGAGGCCGTGCAGCCCATCAGCTGCGTGCCCATTGCATGGCTAACCCCCCTCGTTGCTACGCGCATTCTCTGCGAAATGGGCGCGCAAGCAGGCCCACCTTGCGGAAGCCGCTTCCGTAGCACTGGTCCTTGGAGCAGAAGCAAAAGGTGAACCCCGAATGCTGCACGCGGACGCTACAGAAAACCTTGGTTGATATAACCATCGTACATGGCGCAACGAACGCTTCACTGGCGATGGCCGCGAACACTGCCCATGTTTTCATATGCCAAATCACCACGATTTCTCTCTGAGCACTTTCCGGTCTCTCTTCTCCGCCTTCTCTCTGTTCCTCTCTACCCCTGGACCATATGTTCGTACGGTCTCAGACAAGCCCATCTCACTAACTCGGCAACACGGGAATCCATGCGAGCAGTGGGAGCGGGAATGGGGGGGAGGAGCAGGAGGCGGGGAAGGAGGAGCGGGAGAACTGAAGGGGAAGGGGACAGAGCACGCGGATGAGGTGGGGGGGGGGAGGAGGAGGAGTGCTGGGACATGCTTGGAGGTGAGGCCACGAGTGCAGCCCCAACCGTCGCACCTTCTTGCTCCAAAGCTTCCCCTCCTCCTCTTCATCATCGTCATCAACATCATTACGACTATCATCATCATCATCATCATCATCATCATCATCATCATCATCATCATCATCATCATCATCATCATCATCAGCATCATCATCATCATCATCATCACCATCAACACCATCACCACCATCCTCCTCTTGATCGTCATCATCATCAGCCAGAGCAGCATTATCATCATCAGCAGCAGCAGCATCAGCATCATTACCATCATCAGCATCATAATCAGCATCATCGTCATCACCATCCTGAGCATCGCCATCATCATTACCAGCACCATCACCATCACCACCACCATGATAATGAACATCATAGTGCTGATGCTCTTCAACATCATCATGATCATCATCATCACCATCATCATCGTCATCATCATCAACAATGCAATCACCATCAACATCACCATCACACTTACCATCCCCGTCACAATAACCGCCAACATCATCACCATAATCATCAAACTCATAATCTGAATCATCGTCATCATCCCATCACCACAGTAAGTATATACCAGCAGTTCTACCATCGTAGTAAGCATTTCCATAATAATTTCCAGGCAGTACCATCATTCCAACCATCATGATCATTACCGACACCACAAGCATCATCATCGTCATCATAATCGTCATCATCATCACCACCATCATCACCACCATGATCAGCATCAGCACGAGCCTCAGCCTCAGCCTCAGCCTCAGCCTCAGCATCATCATCAGCAGCATCATCATCATCACCAGCATCATCGTCATCATCACATCAACTCCTGCGCAGAGCCTGTCTGCTCCTCGTTTCCTTCCTGCCCGCTCCTCTTCCTCCTCCTTCTCCTCCTCATCGTGTCTCTTCTCTCCTCCTCACTCCTCCTCCTCCTCCTCCTCCTCCTCCTACTTCTCCTCCTCCTCCTCCTCCTCCTCCTCCTACTCCTGATCATCCTCGGCCCCGAGGGGGCCCATCTCGTAGGGGGAGGCGTCGGGGACTCAGGGCTCCTCTGGTGCAGGCGGGGGGCACCGGGCCCGAGGGGCGAAGAGTCCCGGCTCCCGGGGAGGGCCCCCGACGCGGGGGTCCCCTTCCCCGGGGGGTCGCTGGTCGCGCAGCACCGCGGGCGGGCCAGGGTTCCCTCCTCCTCCATCTCCTCCTCCTCCTCCTCCTCCTCCTCCTCCTCCTCCTCCTCCTCTTCCTCCTCCTCCTCCTCCTCCTCCTCCTCCTCCTGGCGACCGCGGGGGGTCGTGGCTGGTGGTCCGTCTCCTCCTCGGGTATCCCCCCCTGGCGCCGCGGCAGGTGGGATAGCTAAGCGTACCGAAGGGGGTCCTCAGCTGTCCCGCCTGTCGCGGCGGCGCCGCGGCAGTCGGGGTGGCTGAGTGTACCGCTGGAGGTCCTCAGTGCCCCGACTGCCGCGGCGGCTCTTCCTCGTCTGTTCGGTCGGGCTTGCCCACCGCCCGGGCGGCGTGGCATCGCGGGGTGGCCCTGGGCGTCCAAAGCGGCGCCCAGCGGCCCCCGCGTGTGAGAAAAATCAACCTCATCCTCGCCCGCCTAAAACAAGAATGCGGAATAAGGAACGCAAAAGCGTTTCTGGCCAAGGCTAGGAACGGCCGCGAAAGGCTCCTCAACTAGATCGAAGGAACAAGAGCCCCTGCTGGGCCTCAAATCCTGTGAATTGCAGCGTCTTGACCGTGCCACAGGAACAAACATTACGCATACACATCGATTTTCGGGGCGTGGAGCGCTCCGCGCGCCAGGAAGGGGGGGGGGTCCAGCGCCGATCCAAGAACTCCGCACGGACCTCGGAAAGGTCATGCTCCTCCTCCCCCTGCGTGCTCCCCCTCCTTCATGTCCTCCGCTTCCTCCCCCTCCTCCTGCTTATCTCGTTTCCTCCTCCTCCTCTTCCTCCTCAGCTTCGTCCTGCTCCTCTTCCTCCTCCTCCTCCTCCTCGATTTCCTATTCCTCTGCATCCTCCTCCTCACTCCTTCTCCTCCTTCTCCTCCTCGTCCTCCTCCTCCTCCTCGCCGCTGCTCCCTCCTCCTCCGACTTGCCACCCTCCTCCCTCCAGAATGTGCTTCACCGCCTTCTCCTCCTCCTCCTCCTCCTCCTCCTCCTCCTCCTCCTCCTCCTCCAGAACGTGCTGCACCGTTTTCTCCTCCTCCTCCTCCTCATGCTCCCGCCTCCTCTTCCTCCTCGTTCTCTTTCTTCCCTCCTCTTCTTTGTCCTCCTCCATACTTCTAGGTTTGTCCAGACTGTCGCCTCCAAGCTGTTGGGTCTCTAAAAACGCTCGTCACGAAAATGACCACAATCAGCACGTGGACGTGTGCAACGACCTGCAAAAGTGGCCGGCAAGAAGTTGGGTATCGCGGTGTGGTGGAGCATGGACGCTAGCCCATGCGGAGCGTCAGGTGACATTGGTCCTCGACATCCTTCTCCTCTTCATCCCTGGTCTCGGCGCTCCCGCTCCTCCTGCGCCTCCTCCCCCCCGCTGTTGGGGTGACCCTGGCAGGGCTCGCCAGCCTTGCCAGGGAACGCAAAGTTTTGGACGGATAGGCGCCCCCCCCCCCCCCCCCCCTCAGTTTCCCTCCCCCCCTCTCTCTTCTCGGACTCGTCCCCATATGGTACCCTGACGCGCGATGTCGTGTATTTTTCAAGACGCCCCCCCCCCCGAAAATTCCCAACCTTTCCCCGAGACCAGCTTTCCATCGCGATTTGTTTTTGTTGACGGGCCCCGGGCCCGTGAGGGCCCCCATCAGGCCCACGACGGCCCAAAACCTTCCGTCCTGATTTTCTCAGAACAAGAACAGGTCTGGCTAGCCAGCCTCCTCCCAACCGTCCTCGCTGCTCTTCTTCCACACCGTGTAGGTCGAGGGCAGGGTCCGGTCGCAGATTCCGCCCTCGTCCAGCATGTCGTAGCAGTATTTCAGCGCCGACGAGGTCGTCGTCCCCACGCGGGGGACGGTCCCTGCACGCCGCCGCCCCTCCCAGACCACCCCTACCTCTGATTCTGGCTGTGGCTTTGTTTGGCTCGCGGCCAATGGGCCAGCGAAGAGAGCGTCCACGACGGTCCCGTGTACAGGGACAGTCCGTCGCCCCTTGGGTGCCCGAGATGCCTAGCATCCCACAGCTACGGAACTGCCGAGCAACATCCTTCCATCTGTCTGCTTGAGGAGCAACGAGAGAGGGGGGATAGGCATAGGGAGGGATGCATCGACATGGAATCGGCGATACATCGTCGATTGATCGGCGATAGGCTCCCGATAGTGAATCCGCACCTTCCTGGGCGGGGTGGGGCTATCGGGCCCCTATCGGCGATACATGGGCGATTTGGGGGCGATGCATCCCCCCCTGTGCCTATCCCCCCCTATCCTTGCCTCCGACTGCTCGCCTCATGGACAATGGGTTCCGTGCGCAGCAGCGTATGTGCATGGCCGCCCGAGACTGACACCTTGGGGGGCGTCGGGGCAGTCACGGGCAAATCCGGGGGCGCTGGTCGCCCCTCGCCAGAAAGGTTTGTGCCGCGGGGGCTGAACAGGAGGAGGAGGAGGAGGAGGAGGAGGAGGAGGAGGAGGAGGAGGAAAATGGGGAGGAGGAGGAGGAGGAGGAGGTATGTGCCGCGGGGGCTGGACAGGAGGAGGAGGAGGAGGAGGAGGAGGAGGAGGAGGAGGAGGAGGAGGAGGAGGAGGTATGGAAACAGATAATGAGAATGGCATTTAAGAAACAACAACAATCACGATATGCGGGCTAGAATAAGAAGGGAGCCGAGCAGCCCACGAAGCACACGGCGATATGAAAGCAACCCACACGAACTTTCCTCCTCCTGCTCCTCGGCCTGACCCGCCTCCACGGGTGGACGAGGAGGAAGAAGAGGATGGAGCGACGGTAGGCGGGATGGAAAGGAGGGCGGATGGTGATCGGCCGGGGCCCCTGGACCCCGGCCCCTGGAGCAGGAGCAGAGGCCCATGGACCCCGGCCCCCGTCTTCGACCAGCCCCCGCCTTCGAGCAACCCCGCCCCCCGAGCGGTCTGCCCCTCGGGCTACAAACAAGCATCCCCCTCGTCGTCCTCCAATGGCGCTCTTGCTCGCTCGCAACGGGCGGATGCGAGAGGGGTCCACGGCGACAAAGGGGAAGCTTTTGGGTCTAGAGGAAGGGCACGTGCAGACATTACTCCCGCAAAGCACCCGAATAGCATAAAAGGCGGAGAGACGGGTCCAGGAGTAGGAGGACGGGTATAAGAGACAAGGGTGAGAGCACGGCCATGTCCACTCTGGTGTAGGTGTTACCAAGAATCGCGGCCGTCTGGACCAAACATGTAGCCGGTATTGAAGCGAGAACACGGTTCCTGATTATTTCGTGAGCAAGTATCACGCGAAACCGTTACTGGACTGTGCTGGGACGGGCGGTCTTGGGCGCCCCGCCCTCAAACTTCTGCCATCTGCGCTGAACCCCCTCCCTGATTCGCAAAACGCGCCAGGGGCGGCGCCAGAGGCGCCGCCAGGAGGGCCCATCTCCGCTGAGGCCTCTAACTCCTCCTCCTCCTCCTCCTCCCCCTCCTCCTCCTCATCTTCCTCCTCATCCTCCTTCTGCTGCTCCTCCTCTTCTTCCTTGCCCTCCTCCTTGTCCTCCTCCTCGTTCTCCTCCTCCTCCTCCTCATCCATCCCGCCTGGTCCTCAGCCTCCTGCTGCTCATCCTGCTGCTGCTGCTCCTCCTCCTCCTCCTCCTCCTCCTCCACCTCCATACCACCCTCCTTCTTCTCATGCTCCTCCTCCTGCTGCTCCCTCCTGATCCTGCTCCTCCACCATTTGCCTCATCTTGCTTCCTCCTCCTGCTCTTTCTCCTCCTACCCCCCCCCCTCCTCCTCCTCCGCCTCCGCCTCCTCCTCCTACTCCTCCTCCTCCTCCTCCTCCTCCTCCTCCTTCTCCTCCTCCTCCTCCTCACCTCCTCCTTTTCCTTCTTCTCCTCCATCCTTCCTCACTGCCCCCGCCCCGCCGTGCTTGAGTGGCGCGTCGAAGAAGCCCCGTTTTAGGAGGTTCGGACACATGTCCGCGTTGCGGTAGCCGCACATGATGATGTCCCTCGCCGCCGGGCGGCGCGCCGAGCGCTGCGGGGAGGAGGGCGAGCACGGCCAAGAAGCAGCCAGGAGGAACGCGAACCAAACAACTAAGCTTGGGTCGGGTCTGTCCTCCTACAGGCGGATTTTGGACGAACTATAGGAAATACTCAGACAACAAACAAAACAACATCAAAGCATACTCAAAACATAGCCCCCGTATTATATGTTTTACTATGTTTGAATATTCCTCCTGTAGAGGGACAGGCGCGACTTATAACTAATCGATCCCTTGGCCCATGAAGCGCTTTGGTCCACGAGGAGGGCCCGAGATACAGCCATGGAACAACCTAAGGAACAGCGTGCCCCTTGCCAGCCCGAGCAGTTCCTCTCACCGCCCTGCATGTATGCAGGGATCTTTTGACGGAGCGACGAGGAGCACAAGGAGAAGGAGGAGGAGAAGGAGGAGGCGGAGGAGAACAAGGAGGAGGAGGACGACGGCGAGGCGGAGAAGAACAAGGAGGAGGAGGAGGCGGAGGAGAACAAGGCGGAGGATGAGGATGATGTGAAGAAGAAGAAACGAGGCGGCGGCCGAACTCGGCGTGGCGTCCGTAGGACATCCGTCGGTTTCTGGGAAGCCTCCCTCGAGGTGTTTCTGACAGCGCTCTGCCGGTCGGGGAGAAGCTTAAACCCTGGCGGCAACCGAACGAAACAACATGAACGAGGAGGGAATCAAGGAGTCAAAGGGAGTACACCCTGCGAAATGCTTAAGAAAACATGGGTTAAGAAATTCATAATCTCAGAATTTGGATAAAAACCCAGAACTTGTATTAAAATCATAGGGTTCACATTGAAACATTAAGAATAATCGAGACTCTGGCCGAAAACTTAGGTTTTCTTAAGCATCGCCTAAGGTGTACCGGAGCCCATACGGGAGGCCAGGAGGGAGACCATATGGGAGCCCATGTGGGAGCTCATGGAGGAGCCCAAGCAGGAGACCATACGGGAGGCCATACTTGAGACCATACGGGAGCCCATACGGGAGACAATGCGGGAGATCATTCGGAAAACCATCCAGACACAGACTCTGAGGCCGGTTCAACCCCCCCAGGGAGGCACCATCCGATCATCGATTCTGGTGCCAGCCAAACCCCCGACCAGGAGACCATACATGGGAGCCTACGGGAGACCGTCTGGTCACCGATGTCATGCCAGCCAACTCCTTCCAGGATGCCCGCCCTGAGGGACGTATGCAGGGCCATCTCAGACAAGCTGTTTGACCCGAGAGAGAGAGAGAGAGAGAGACAGAACAAGAAAAACAAAAATAGAGAGAGAGAGAGAGAGAAAAAAAAAGGAAGGACGAAACCAATAGAAAAACAACATGCAGGACAGATGCGAGGGCGACAAGCAGCCCGATACGCAGATGGCAGTGGCCAGGCATGGCGGTGGTGAGAGGCCTCCTGCGGAGGCTCGGGAGATGGAGGGAGGAAAGCATCGGCGGACGCGGCTTGACGACGAGTCGTCAAGCTGCCGTGACAACCTAAACCTGCGGCTTCTCTCGCGGGCGACAGGCCCACCACTTCCTCGATTCTCCCTCCTCAACTGAGGGGGCCCCAGGACACACAATTAAAAGCACACAAATCCCAGGATTCCCCATATATATTCTGGGTTTTCGTCTTCCCCCCCACACTTCCTATATTTCCTTTTTATTGTCCTTGGAATCGACGATTAATTGTGTCTGTGTTTTTTCTCCTCCTCGTCAACCTCGTCTTGCTTCCCCTGTCGATGTTCCGCCCTCCCGCATGCGCCCCGCCCGGCGGCATACTTGAAGTACGACTTGGGGATGCCCTTACCGGCCCTGACCGCCGGGTGGATCCAGATGATATTCTCTCCTTGGCGCTCCAGAGGGGGCAACGATCGCACGACACGGAGGAAAGACGGAGAGAGAGCTTCCGGCGAATCCGAACAAACCTAAGGGGGGAATCGGAGAGGACCATTCCTCCGCTGCGAGGGGGAAAAATGATAATGAGCAGGATGAGGAGGAGGAGGCAAAGGAGGAGAATTGCCCCACCTCTAGCTCCCTCCTTCCCCCTCTTTCCCCCGTCCGCCCCCCTTCGATCTGCCTCCTCCTCAACCTTCTCCTCGCTCTGCCTTATCATCCTTCTCCTCATCCGCCTCCTCCGCCTCCTCGTCCAAGTCATCCCTCCTCCTCCTCCTCCTCCTCCTCCTCCCTTCTTTCCTCCTTATTCCTCACCTCCCTCGGGCCCACCAAGGTCTCAGCCTCTTGCGCCCGGGCCAAAGTAATCGAGGCTGGAGCTCGGCGAGAGCCACTGCCACAAGGCCAGCTCGTTGGCTCGTTGGAAGATCAGATCGGCGCGATGCTCCATCGGCAGAGTCCAGCACTTACCAAGAACTATACGAGCAAAGGTCCAAGCCATAGTCGGCCTGGAATCGGCGATACATCGCCGGCAGATCGGCTACGGGCCCCCGATAGCAAATCGTCCGCACGTTCCTGGGAAGGGTGGGGCTATCAGACCACTGCCGTCGACCAATGGGCGATGGGGGGTCGATGCATCCCCTCTCCTATCGTTGCCCATGAGCGGGGGTGGTACACGGGAAGTGATCAAGGGAGAAGCGGGGAGGGGCAGGGAGCGCCAGTGCCATCATGCGGTTCGCCTGGCTCGGCCAGCAGGCGGGGCCAGGTTCAGAAGTGGTTGCTAAGCCTATCCAGGGCGGTACTGTGGCAGGTCATGCGCATGGAGTATGCAGGGTTTGTCGTGGAAGTTGTGGCGGGGAGGGGCAGTGGAAGGAACGAGGAGGAAGAGGAAGAGGAGGAGGAAGAGGAGGAGACGGAGGAGACGGAGGAGGAGGAGGAGGAAGAGGAGGAGGAGGAGGTTCAGACTGAGGAGGAGGAGAGGAGGAGGAGGAGAGGAGAGGAGTGTGAGGAGGAGGTGTGAGGGGAAGGAGGAGAGGGAGGAGGAGGAGGAGGAGGAATGAGGAGGAGAGGAGGAGGAGGAGGAGGAGGAGGAGCAGACGGAGGAGACGAGGAGGAGGAGGAGGAGGAGGAGGAGGTTCAAGCGGAGGAGGTGTGAGGAAGCGGAGAGGAGGAGAGGAGAGAGGAGGAGGAGGAGAGGAGGAGGAGGAGGAGAGGGGAGGTGTGAGGAGGAGAGGAGAGGAGGAGAAGAAGGAGGAGGAGAAGAGGAGGAGGAGGAGGAGGAGGAGGAGGAGAAGAAGAAAGGGGCGAGCCTGGCAAGCTGTTTCCTCGAGGGTCGAGTGGCTACATTGCCCGACGTCGTCGGCCTTTGTCGGGCCTTGGATGGCCTCCGCGGAGACCTCCGGGAGTTTCTGGGACTTCTGGGGTTCGGATCCGGGGCGGCATCAAACGTTACAAGGGGCAACCGTACTCGACGGAAGGAGGAGGAGGAGGAGGAGGAGGAGGAGGAGGAAGAATTCTCTGGAGGTTCGCAAGACGGGGGAGGAGGAGGAGGAGGAGGAGGAGGAGGAGGAGGAGGAGGCGGAGGAGGAACACGAGGAGGAGGAGGCGGAGGAGGAGGAGGAGGAGGGGGGGAGGGAGTGCAGTCGCGGGCTGCAGAAGATCCTCCTCCTAATGGGCTGTCCTGCCGCAGACCCTCAACCCCAAACCCCTCCTCACCATCCGTCTCCTCTTCAATCAGCCTTTTCAGAAAAGCACTCGCATTCGCATGGTTCACCTCGACGGATGAACCCAAGCAGAAATACCTCGACATGCACGGCGAGCTGCCAGCTGGCGTCTGATCTAGCGGGCGGTGCGCTGAGGCTCTGGCGGTTGACGAGGAAGGTGACGAACACGTCGAACACCTGGCGGCAAGCTGACAGACACTGGCGCATCGAGAGACCTGCGATTCGGATCGAGGGTGCCGCTGCAAATGTGCTGCGCTCGGAATCATGCCAGCCCGCTGCTTCGACTCAACCGTCGCCGGTGCAGTCTCGGCTCTGGGACCATCGGGTTCTGCCCCGGATGAGTCGAGCCACGCAACAGACCACGCCGGAAGATAGCACCAATTGAGTCAATGCATCGGGGAGGGTGGGCGAGAAAGAAACGAGAGAGAGAGAGAGAGAGAAACAAAAAACAGCACGAGAGGGAAGAGAGACAGAAATATACCAAGAGATAGAAAGAGAGAGAGAGAGAGAGCGAGAGAAAGAGAGAGAGAGAGAGAACGAGAGAGAGAGAGAGAGACAACAATTATCCGGCATCGTGCCTCGGGGCACGCAGTGGGCGTGTCCTCGGGTCCTCTGCCTAATCCTCTGCGCCGCACTCCTCGCTCCTGAGGAGCCTTGAGAAGGGGGGCCCGCACCCCACACTCTCAGCTCTCCCGGGGCCTCCCGCGTGCCCCCTGGGGGCTTCCCGCCTGCCCCCTCGGGGCTCCCCGCGTGCCCCCCCCGGGCTCCCCCGCATCTTGTCGCGTGACTCTCTCGGGCCCACGAGGGCCCCAGGACGGGCCGAGAAGGCCTCGAAAGGCTCACCAAGGCGGTCCACAAGGACCCCGAGCCGCCGAGAGATCGCCCCAAGACGCGCAAGGTGCCCCCCTAAGACGGCCCAAGAGGCCTCCAGCACGCCCGAAGAGGCCTCCAAGAGGCCTCCCAGGACGGCCCCGAGAGGCCCAAATCAATGATCTGCCTGAGGTGTTCAAACAGTCCAAGAGTGCCCCGAGACGGCCCAAGAGGCGCCCAGAACGGCCCAGGAGGCCCCAGGACGGCCCCAGAAGGAGCCCAAGAGGGCCCCAAGAGGAGGCCCCAAGAGGCCCAGGCGTCCCAACTGCCTCCAAGAGGCCCCCGAGAGGGGCCCCCCCCGAGATCCCAATGAACATCCAATAGGCCTCATACCCACAACCCAGGCACGGTGGCGGGATGTTCCGAAGGTAGATGTATCCGCCGCCCCCCGTTGGCTTGCCACACGGGTGCCCGGCGTGCTGGATCATTTCAAAGTTGGTTTTGTCTTTGTTCCACAAGAGCTCTCCCCTGCGGCTTCGGCCCGTCCCGCCAGCCACCCGGAAGGGATCGCAAGACCCGGTTGCAAAGGTTTTTCCTGCTCCAGACGGCTCCAAGACAGCCCAAGCTGGCCTCCAAGATGCCTCGAAAATGGCCTAGATGGCCTCCAGGACGGCCCAAGAGGATCCAAAATACTTCCAAGTCCGCCCAAGAACCCTCCAAGACGGCCCAAGACTGCCCAAGAGGTGCCCAAGATGCCTCCAAGACGGCCCAAGAGGCCTCCGAGAGGTCCTCCAGGAGGGCCCGAGGAGGTTAAACATCGTATTTGTTTGTGGGGGTCTTCCGACGGCCGAAGACGGCCCAAGAGGTCACAAAGATCGCCACTAGAGAGCAAGACGGCCCTGGAGCACCCCACGAGGGCCCCAAGTCGGCCCACAGAGGCCCCCAAAACGGCCTCCGACGGCGTCAGACGGGCCAGGAACCCACCAGGACGGCCCAATATGGCTCTAAGATGGCCCAAGACAGCACAAGAGGTTTCCAAGAGGGCCTCCAGGAATGCCCGAAGAAGCCAACATGCTTGATTTCCCATATGTGTTTGAAGGATTTTGGCATGTGCTTCGTTTCGGTCTTCCGACGGCCCGAGACGGCCCAAGAGCACCCAAAGCTCGCCCCAAGATCGCTCAAGAGGTCTCCAAGATGGCGACAGAGCAGCCCAAGAGGCCCCCAAAACGGCCCCAAGACGGCCAAAGATGGCGTCTAACACGCCCAAGAAAGCCTCCAAGACGGTCCTGGAGCATTCCAAGAGGGCCCCAAGTCGGCCCAGAGAGGCCCCCAAAAAAGCTTCCGGCGGCGTCAGACGGGCCTGGGCCCCATCAAGACAGCCGAAGATGGCCCTAAAATGGCCCAAGACGGCCCAAGAGGTGTCCAAGAGGGTCTCCAGAAGGCCCGAAGAGGCCAAACTCATTGATGTCCCATGGGTTTTTGAAGGATTTTGGCATTTGCTTCTTTTGGGTCGTCCGACGGCCCGAGACGCCCCAAGAACAACCAAAGATCGCCCCTAGATCGCCCAAGAGGCCTCCAGGATGGCGCCAGAACGGCCCAAGAGGCCCCCAAGACGGCCCCAAGATGGCCCCAAGACGGCCCAACAGGCCTCCAAGACGCCCAAGATGGCATCCAAGACGGCCCTGGAGCACCCAAAAAGGGCCCCAAGTCGGCCCGCGTCAGACGGGCCAGGAGCCCACCAAGACGGCCAACGAGGCCCCCGAGAAGCCCCCAACGGCCCCCAAGATGCCCAAGGAGATCCCCAAGATGCCTCCAGGAGGCTCCCAGGACACAGGAGGCCCCAAGAGTGTCCCCATAGGCTCCCAAGATGCCTCCTCCTCCTCCTCCTCCACCTCCTCCGCCTCCTCCTTATATTCCTGCCATCCTCCCCCATGTGTTCCCGGAACGGTTTCCACAACGTTTGGGGGAACACGTGGTCCGATAGCTTTGCGGAGCTCTTGCCACAACGCTTTGCCAAATGGGCGATTCTGGAAGGCAGGGGGCGGCGGTGATTCGCCGTAGGCGTCTTCGATATATGCATAGGTGTATACATGTATATATGTTTATGTGTGTACATATAGATATGCAAAAGAGAAGAGATAAACATTATCCCGGCAAAGCAACCTAACATCGATGTGTAGGAGCATATCTGGAAGCATTCCCCTTAAGATTCGGATGAGAATCCAGTTGTAGAATTCTGCTGTTCTTGCAGTCGTAGTCGCATTCGCGATGACAGTCGCAGCGGCAACGGCAGTCGCAGTCACAGCCTCAGCCTCAGCCTGCCTCAGCCTCAGCCTCAGCCTGCCTCAGCCTCAGCCTGCCTCAGCCTCAGCCTCAGCCTGCTTCAGCCTCAGCCTCAGTCTGCCTTCAGCCTCGGCCTCAGCCTCAGCCTGCCTCAGCCTCAGCCTGCATCAGCCTCAGCCTCAGCCTCAGCCTGCCTCAGCATCAGCCTGCCTCAGCCTCAGCCTCAGCCTGCCTCTGCCTCAGCCTCAGCCTGCTTCAGCCTCAGCCTCAGTCTGCCTTCAGCCTCGGCCTCAGCCTCAGCCTGCCTCAGCCTCAGCCTGCATCAGCCTCAGCCTCAGCCTCAGCCTGCCTCAGCATCAGCCTGCCTCAGCCTCAGCCTCAGCCTCAGCCTCAGCCTCAGCCTCAGCCTGCTTCAGCCTCAGCCTCAGTCTGCCTGCAGCCTCGGCCTCGGCCTCAGCCTGCCTCAGCCTCAGCCTGCCTCAGCCTCAGCCTCAGCCTGCCTCAGCCTCAGCCTCAGCCTCAGCCTTCAGCCTCAGCCTCAGCCTCTCAGCCTTCAGCCTCAGCCTCAGCCTCAGCCTCAGCCTGCCTCAGCCTCAGCCTCAGCCTCAGCCTCAGCCTCAGCCTCAGCCTCAGCATCAGCCTCAGCCTCAGCCTCAGCCTCAGCCTGCCTCAGCCTCAGCCTCAGCCTGCTTCAGCCTCAGCCTCAGTCTGCCTTCAGCCTCGGCCTCAGCCTCAGCCTGCCTCAGCCTCAGCCTGCATCCTCAGCCTCAGCCTCAGCCTGCCTCAGCCTCAGCCTCAGCCTCAGCCTCAGCCTCAGCCTCAGCCTCAGCCTCAGCCTCAGCCTGCCTCAGCCTCGGCCTCAGCCTCAGCCTGCCTCAGCCTCAGCCTGCATCAGCCTCAGCCTCAGCCTCAGCCTCAGCCTCAGCCTCAGCCTCAGCCTTCAGCCTCAGCCTCAGCCTCAGCCTCAGCCTGCCTTCAGCCTCGGCCTCAGCCTCAGCCCTCAGCCTCAGCCTGCCTCAGCCTCAGCCTCAGCCAGCCTCAGCCTCAGCCTCAGCCTCCTCAGCCTCAGCCTCAGCCTCAGCCAGCCTCAGCCTCAGCCTCAGCCTCAGCCTCAGCCTCAGCCTCAGCCTCAGCCTCAGCCTTCAGCCTCAAGCCTCAGCCTGCAGCCTCAGCCTGCAGCAGCCTCAGCCTCAGCCTCAGCCTCAGCCTCAGCCTCAGCCTCAGCCTCAGCCTCAGCCTGCCTCAGCCTCAGCCTGCAGCCTCAGCCTCAGCCTCAGCCTCAGCCTCAGCAGCGAGCCTCAGCCTCAGCCTCAGCAGCTGCAGCCTCAGCCTCAGCCTCAGCCTTCAGCCTGCAGCCTCAGCCTGCCTCAGCCTCAGCCTCAAATGGCCTCAGGCCTGCCTCAGGGGCCCGGGAATGGAGTTCTGGGAACTCGAAGAACACGAAGTGGCCTACAGTTGGCTCCGGGCATTCAAAATCATGCCCAGGAATGGAATTCTGGGAACTCGAAGATCACGAAGTGGCCTACAGTTGGCTCGGGGCATTCAAAATGTGGCCCGGGAATGGAGTTCTGGGAACTCGAAGAGCACGAAGTGGCCTACAGTTGGCTCCGGGCATCCAAAATGTGGCCCGGGAATGGAGTTCTGGGAAGTCGAAGAGCACGAAGTGGCCTACAGTTGGCTCCGGGCATTCCCGGGAGTGGAGTTCTGGGAAGTCGAAGAGCCGAAGTGGCGGGACAGTTGGCTCCGGGCATTCAGAATGTGGCCCGGGAATGGAGTTCTGGGAAATCGAAAAACACGAAGTGTGTGACTGTATGCGAAAAACGATCCCCCCCCGGCAAACCCCAACGGCTCCCCAACGGCTGCCCAGACCCCCCTGTGGAGTAATGTGCTGCTCTCTTTTTAGTCCATTAGAAACCTATCAGTCTTCGATGTTAGGTAAATAGAGAGAGAGAGAAAGAGAGATAGAGAGGCAAGGCAGACAATGAGAGAAAGAGAGAGCACAACAACAACAATAACAACACCAACAACAACACAAACTAACAAGCAGCAACAACACCAACAACAGCCACAACAACAACAGCAACAGCAACAGCAACACCAACAGCAACCACAAACACATCACATATATAGAGAGAGAGACACATAAAGAGAGCGAGAGAGGGAGAGAGAAGCAGTTCGAGACGAGCCTCTGCAACGGTGGCGTGGTACTTGCAGGAGGACCGCCAGGAGGTGAGAAAAGAGGGGAGGCGAGGATGTGGTACAGCCCTTCACGGGGGAGGGAGAGGCGGGAAGGAGATGACGAAGAAGTCTAGTGCCAGTGTGGGCTACGGTTGTCCGACGAGACAGTCGAGTCCCTCGAGCTGGCTCGACAGGCAGAGAGACTGGCACCTGCCAGAGTGGGGGAGTCTTGTCTCGTTCCGGACCCATTCAAGCAGCCACCAGTGACTGGTCATATTTGCTTCAGTTTGGGGCAGTGGCGATTGCTTCCGACCCCCATCTCGCTCCACTGCTATCTGGAGCCTGCCGCGCCTGCCGAAGAAGAGGCACGGGCGGATGCGCCCCTGTCAGCGCCCGCACGGGGGACGCAAGCGCGAGGCGCCCATGATGTGGGCGTCATTCGAGACATGGGCGTGCAAGCTGCCCCGTCGGTTACAGGTGGCCCCAAGGCCCCCCTCAGCACGCTTCGCCGTCGGACGCACGGAGGGCCTCCAGGTGGCGAAATTCGACGTCGACGGCGAACCTGCCAGATGGGGTGGGCAGCAAGGGCATCCCCTTAGGTCGGGCATGTCCTCCTACAGGCGGATTCTGGAGGAAAATGAAAACTAGTCAAAACATGCTCAACAATGATGAGAGATAGTAGAAAAATCGTCCCCTGACTATTGTTTGACTATTTCTGAATACCCCTCCTGTAGAGGGACAGGCCCGACATGCGGGCGCGAGACTAAACCTGGCCTGCGAGGGGCAGGATCAACCAGCAACGAATCGGGAAATGGGATCGAATGGAAATGTGCGTCACGTCGTATCGGGCTGCATCGGCAAGGAGGCGAAATCCAGTCGGACCGGCTCCGCCAGGATGCACAACAACGTCATGCGAACATCGGGCCGCATCCGTTCGCAAAGACAGCAGAGACGGATCTGGCCAGAATCGGATCGCTTGGATCGAAATCGACCAAAGAACCTTAGGTCGGGAATGTCCCCCACAGGCGGATTTTGGACGAAAAATGAAACATACACCAAACATATTCCCACACTTGTCAAAACATAATAGAAAAATCGTCCTCATGTTGACTATTTCTGAACATGCCCCCTGTAGACGGACAGGCCCGACTTAACAAAAACCTCGGCTTGCGGGCCATGCGCTCAGGCCCCTGGCGGCCGCCCGGGACCACCTGGGCGGCTCCAGAGCGCTCTCGGCGAGGCGCAGCCGCCGGAGCGAAAACATCGAGGCAGGGCAACAGCCAAGAGCCGACGCAAGCTCCCTGGCTCGAGGCGGCGAGGAGAACGTCCGACATGGGCCCGGAGGGGGCCGAGGGCTGGTGCCTCTCTCGGGCGGTGGCAGCACTGGGTTTCGTGGGACCTGGTTCAGTGCTGTGTACTGACTACCTACCAGACCACCCCAACCCAACCCGAAGACCCGAATTTCGGGTTGGGGGTGGTAAGGGTTCCACGCGTGTTTTTTCGATGTTCCCCGACCCCCCCCCCACTGGAAATCGACGGTAAATTTGAGCCTTCGGGTTGGGTTGGGGTGGTTTGGTGGGTGGTGATGTACTGGGGGACGCCCCCCCCCCCCCCGCTCCTTTCCACTGACCGGAACTGCCGTCGCCCGAAAAAACACCAACAACGGCAGACCTGGTTGAGCGATTTTGGTCCTTCTCTTGGACTTCGGGGCCCAATCGCTCGCAGGCTCCCCTTAACGGGGGTCCTGGCAATACCCGACCCTCACCCAGACCGCGCCCTACCACCGGGGAGGATCTTTTTTGGGGGGCGCGCCGGATGCTGGACGCGAGGAATGAACCACTGCACCAATCGGCGGTGGACAAACCTCCCTGAAGTAAACCACCGTTTAGTGAAAACGGCCTGAGGCCGAAACCGACGGACCTGGACCCGCAAACATGACGGCCGCGACGCCCTCTCGCGAGCCGAAAACGGCTCATTCGCTAATCGACGTGTCAGGGTAGGAGGTCTATCAACCTCCGAGGCTGGTGCCTCTCACCCAGAGCGCGCACTGCCACTGGCCGAGGAAGACTCGTCAAACTCCTGCGGCTCTCGACGGCGAGGCTCTGTCTGGGGCGCGCCGGATGCTGGACGCGAGGAACAAACCACTGCACCAATCGGCGGTGGACAAACCTCCCTTTACTAATACTATATGTCCTCCTTGGAGGCGCGCGTCCGACCCGAACATATAGTATCCCGATCTTGTAATATATCGTTTCCCGAGCGGCGTGGCCAGAAAGCGCCCGCCACGACGCATGTACTATGAGATTTCTCGGTGCTCGCGTCGCCCCGGGGGGGGGGCCGACGCACATATAGTAGAAATATCTTGGGCTGACGCCGAACCACTGCACCAAACAATGCCATGCAAGATGCTCGAGCTTCCTTTCGACGACGCCTTCGGCTCTCGACGCAAGGAACAAACAGCTGCATCAACATAAACTGTCGGAACTCCGCGCGGATTTCTGGGATCGGCGCCGGACCCACCCTCCCTGGCCCGCGGCGCGCCAGGGGCGGCTCCGGAGGCGCCGCCTGGAAGCTCAGGCGCCGATCCAAGAAATCCGCGTGAACCTCCGACAGCGCATGCTTCTGCAATTGCGATGTTCCTCGATCTTTCGCGCGCGCCAGATGGCCGATTCCGAAAACCCTGAACCCAGAAATGTTGCCCTCCCACCTTGAGGGGCCTGTTTCCCACCACCACCACCACCATAAGTTGGAGGGGGGGAGGGGGTCCTCCTCCCCCTCGTCTTCTTCCTCCTCCTCCTCCTCATCCTCCACCTCCTTCCCCCTCCAACTTGTGGTGGTTGTGGTGGTGGTGTTGGTGGTGGAAAGCAAGCCCATCACATCTCTTGGGTGCGCACCCTGTACTTCGGCCTTCCGCCACCCTCCGCCGAGGAAGCGATGCCAACTCCTTGGGTCCTCCTCCTCCTCCTCCTCCTCCTCCTCCTCCCCTCTGGGTCCTCCTCCTCCTCCTCCTTCTCCTCCTTGAGTCCTCCTCCTCGAGGGCCAGAACCTCCTGGAGCGCGCCAGGCAGCAGCGGGAGCGCCGCCCGCCACGCGGCCTCCACGGCGTTGACGTGGTACTTGCAGTAAAGCTCGCTCGCCGCCGCCTGGGCCTGTGCACCGCTCGGCGGCGACGATCAGGGCGACTGGCCCAGGGGCGGGCATTGCTTGACGAGCGCGTTCCACGACTCGCATACAGTAGCTACTCGCATATGGCCTGGATCCAACAAAGGGACCCACGATGAATTACATCGAAGCAGACATGTGAATTTCGGACGTTTGCGAGTAGGCACTTTGCGAACAGTGGAACGCGCCCAGCGAATTACACGCATTCGCCCAGGAGCCCTGTCGAAGACATAGAGCAGCGGCGCCCCTGGATGCATGTATTGCTCTCCCCTGGCCTATTCGCCCCTATCGTCGCCTCTGAACCGAAGGAGCGCGCACGCGCCGAGGGGCGCGCCGGCGCACTGGCGCGAGGTTTGGAGCAGCAGGAGCAGAAGCAGCGAGAGCACATTGGCGGTGCGCACAACGGGTTGGGGGGAGGGGGGAGGGCTTCTTAGAAGGAGGCTGCTTCTTAGAAGGCGCCGGCCTTACATCTATAGATAAGGCCCGCACCTTGCAAGAAGCAGGGGTGCTTCTAAGAAGCCCCCCCTCCCTCCACCCCCCTCTGCGCGTGGCTGAGCAGAGGAAGTTTGAGCCCGAGCCCTTTGGAGAGGTTCGAGGTTCGACTGGGCAGCCCTTTGGACTCCCAACAGTTTGCGTTCAGTTCTGTGGGTCTTTGGACTGGCCAGCCACTCGGGCCGATTAGTCCTACGAACTACGCATCTGAGGTCCAAAGGCAAAGGGCTGGCTCAGATGCAAAGGCGTGCCCTAGCAAGGTGCCCACAGCGGGCGTGACGGCAGGTTCGAGGCACGAGATCGGACATCTCGTGGGTTCTCGGCAATTTTCAAGCCGGCTGGCTTACGGGAGCGTCTCTCGCCGGCTCGCCCGTTGGCGGGCTGGAGGCCTAAGGCAGGTTCGCATCGCGACGATCCTGGCGTTGGTTTCTGAACCCGCGTGAATCTTTCAGCCTTGACAGTTCGGCGGCTTTTCGATCGCCAGGTCGTCCTATGTTGGCCGACTCTGGGCAACCGGCGGCGTTCAGCCTCGAACATCCGCGGCAGGGTCGCTGTAGCGTCGGCACGACACGAACCTACCATAACTACAGGTGCTGCGGAGTCTTGCCCTCGATCCTCCCCAGACCTCCAACGTCGTGGACACAAAAACAAAACGGAATGCGTTCGTCGTTTTCGGCGCCTGCAGCCGCCTTGGGGCTCAAGGGGCGTCAACGAAAACTATCTGGGGCAAATCACAAGTAACATCCCCTGGGCAGGTGTCGAGGGGGCCCGAGGACCTGACGAAGCAAAAATCAGAACATCGGATCTCTGAGACAAGGATCGAGGGGCTCTGCTTCTCGAGAGCAGGGCGGGGGAAATGTCGCGCAGCATTAGGTCGGGCGCGTCCTCCTACAGGGGGACTGTGGACAGAAAACTTCAACATGGTGTAAAAATACTCCCAATTGGCAACGAATCCTAGAAAATCCTCCCCATACTATGTTTGGGCTATCCTCGAATATTCCTCCTGTAGAGGGACAGGCCCGACTTCAGCACAGGGCGTGGCGGCAGCGGCCCCTGCGACACGCTGTGCCTCGCAGGCTGGTGGTCGGTCGCTCCCCGGGAAGAGGCCGGAACGTCTGTGCTTGCGGCCCACGGGACGTGCTGGCGTGTCGCGCTGGAGCGTGTTGGGCCGGAGCCGACGGTTCGGAGAGCCATATGTATACTTAGGTCGGGAATGTCCCCCCAGCGGTTTTTGGACGAAACGTGACAATAGTCAAAGAAGACTCCAAAATGGTCAAGAATCGTCACGAAATCGTCCCCAGACTATCTTTTGACCATTTTTCCCCTGTAGAGGCGCAGGCCCGACTTACATTTACACACCTCCTCCGTTCAAGGGAGTGCAGGCAAAACAATCCAAATACTTGGAAACACCTCATCGGGGCCCAACACCAGGCCGTATTCCTGGCTTGCACGCCCCGCATTCTTGGCACAGCTGAGCGCGCGAGCGCTAGGAGGTCGCGGTCGAGGGCGTGTCGCTCCGTCGACGGAGCGACACGCGAAGCGAACGCTCCCGACAATAGACGATACGCGGATACGATCTGCGATGCGCGATCGCCACGGTAGCCTCTGCTCCGCCTTGCCTTGCCGTCGCGATCGACGCAAGCCGACACAGATTTCACACGAATCTCCGCAGCCAGAAACGCAACAGGCGAGAATGTCGCTCTGGCAATGGAAGAGGAAGGCGAGGGTGAGGCTGACACAGACGTGCAAAAACACAGCATATGCGTACGGCAAGACGCCTCGAAACTCATGCATGTGCATGCCTGTATACACGTTTCGTTGGTTCAGGTACTCGTAAAAGCGCCTCAGAACACGAGTGCCCTTGGGGCCACGTTGGAGACTTGTACCTCTGCTGGACAGCTGCTGACATGCAGGCTTCTTGCTCGCTGCACCTGCTGCGGTGGGACCATCACGCAGTCCAGCGCGGCCCCACATGCACACGCCCGCGCGGCGCTCTCCTCGCGTGGCGAACAAGGACGAGGGGGGAGGGAAACTAACCACGTGGAGGCAGGAGGGAGCGGGAGGGAAGGAGCCCGCACCCCCTTCGGGTTGCAGCGGCCGAGACTTCAGGGGATCGGCGCTGGCAAACATAAAAAACACGGCGTGGGGAGCCTGGGGCCAGGACCGAGTACGCTCAGTGGGTGGGAGAAGACGGCGGGGAGGGTGAAGGAGGAGGAGGAGGACGAGAACGGAGCGAAGGGGCGAAGACAGCGAGGGGGGCAAGGGTGAGCCGGCAGACAGGACGAGCAACGAGGGGGAGCGACACAAAAAACGCGACGCCGAGGGGCCCCGGCCCCCTTCCCCAGAGGGCCGCGTTTTGCTCCGGATCCCTCTTTATAGAATGGTCCCGCGGGGCCCGAGCACAGGCCCCGAAGGCCAGCATGGCGGAAAGACGCCAAGAGCGAACAGGAGTCGCATCACCGGAGATCTGGCTGGGAGCGGCAGCCCGCAGGCTGGGCGGCCTCCTCGCGCGTCCAATTGCCGTCGCCGTCGGTGTCGAGCTCGACCCAGCGCCCGGAGAGCTGGACGCTCGGGGGCGCGCAGGAGACCATGCCGTTGGGGAGCTGCGGGCAGGAGCAGTCAGCTTCCCATCGGGGAATCGGATCGGATCGGAACGTGTATCGAATCGGACCGGATCGGTACGGAGTCGGAATTGAATCGGATCGGCCGCGCCAGGGTGCACATCTGCGCCACGCAGCCACCCGTGAGAAGCCCGGCGGCAGAAGCGGAGGAAGGAGCACAGAGCGCGAGAGAGAGAGAGATAGAGAGGAGACCACGAGGCCAGGAGCGCTCGACAGACCTAGCGGCCTGGGGCCGCCCGCAGCGCGCGCGTCCATCCACCGCGTGGCCCGGGAGACCGCCTAGGCGCGGCCGTGCACCGAAGCAGTCAGGTGCGCCAGGGCGCTCGGCCATGAGAGCGAGCTCCAGGCATGCCCACGCCGTGAAAAAAATATCAGGACGGACTGTGCTCGGGCCGTGTCACTCCCTAGCCGTGATGCCGTGCACCGGCTTCGGGATGGCGCTCGTTTCTTATCAGGCTTGGTGGGTCATAGCTCGAGTTGCAGACCGATCTCAGGTTTCTCGAGCCTCTAAACTGATGCGTTCGGTGCTGCTGAATCCGTTGATATACTAAAAGCTTTCTAGCTGAACTGAATCTCGAGATCAAGTCCATAAACCGAACGTGCGCCAAAAACAATTATCGGGGAGACGCAAGACACGGGTACGGGGGACTCGGGGTGTCCCGACGGGGCCATCATAAAAATGACGAGACCCAATCTGAACTTTGACGCGAGCTCCCGCTGCAAACGTACCACGAAAACCGGACCGTCAACATCCAGGACGCGCTCGCCAGAAGACGTCGGGAAATCCGAGCTCCAGCTTAACCCCATGCCCACGATAATAATGTACCCCCCCCTTAAGTCGTTAGAGATTTTTATCGTCGACCAATAAGAATTTGGTCGGGGGCGCGGGGGCGCGAAGGCCGAACTTCATTATCACGGGAAAAGTTCGCCATCGAGGTTACTTCCATCTTATGTTGAGATAACAACATCAAGCGAAGCGAACACGTTGTTTCAGGATGCCCCAAGCGAAACCAATGTCATTATCTCTCTTTGTAGTTCTTTCTGTCTCTCTTTCTTTCTTTCTCTGTCTCTCTCTCTCTCTCTATCTGTCTCTCTATCTCTTTCTCCTCCTCCTCCCTCTGGCGCCCTGAACTTGTTCATCGCTGGGGTAAACTTTCCTGGAAAAACGAGGAACGTGAGCTACCCTACACGAGCAGATGCAAATTTTAATTTTCATCAAGCGTTTACACATTAAATATAATAAGTGTTAAACTTTGGATGTTTGCTATCTCCTTCTCCTCTCCTCCTCTTGCTCTTTCTCCTCCTCCTCCCTCAGGGATGTCTCAAGCGAAACCGATGTCCTTCTGTCTCTTTGTAGTTATTTCTGTCTCTCTTTCTTTCTCTGTCTCTCTCTCTTTCTCTGTCTCTCTATCTCTTTCTCCTCCTCCTCCCCCTGGCGCCCTGAACTTGTTTATCGCTGGGGTTGATTATCCTGGGAAAACGAGGCACGTGAGCTACCCTACACGAGCAGATGAAAATTTTAATGTTCATCAAGCGTTTACACATTAAATCTAATAAGTTTTAAACTTTGGATTTTTCCTATCTCCTTCTCCTCTCCTCCTCTTGCTCTTTCTCCTCCTCCTCCTCCCTCAAGGATGTCTCAAGCGAAATAAGCAATAAGTTGAAGATGTCTCAAGCGAATCAGACAAATATTTCGAGGATGTCTCAAGCGAAACAAGCAATTCGTTGAGGATGTCTCAACCGAGACAATCCTCAAGATATCTTTGGCTTTTTCTCTTGATATCTCTTTATGTTGGCTCTGGCGGGCAACTTTTATTATCCCCCCGAAAACCCCGAACTTTACTATCCCTGGGGGTTTATTCTCCGAGGTTTAGGGTTACTCGAGCCTTACGTGAGGAGGAGGAGGAGGAGGAGGAGGAGGAAGAGGAGGAGGAGGAGGAATCCCCCGAAATTGGGAACTCTTTTTGGCACGCCTCTGCTCGTTCACCGTGCCTCGCGGCAGGTTGACTGGCCGCTCAGCCTGCTCGTCGCTGGACTTAGGTCGGGCCTGCCCCCCTACAGGGGGACTTTGGGCGAAAAAATAAAAATACTCTAAACATACCCCCCAAGTGCTCAAAAATAATCAACAAATAATCCCCATACTAATTTTCAACATGTTTGATAAAATCCTCCCGTGGAGGGACAGGCCCGACTTAACGCCGGACCGCCCGCTGCCCGCCGCCCTCAGGCCTCTCTCGGGCTGCCGCAGCTCGGGCGGCAGCCCCGGGGCCATCCAGAAAAAGGTCGGCGACTCCAAAGGGTGCGGTTTGCAAAGGGTGTGATTTGCAACGGGCACCCTGGGGAAGATCCTGAGGGGCACCCTAGGGGGGCGCGCGGGGGCCTCCATAGAGTTCTCCCGCGCCCCGAGGAGGCCCGACGAGGACAGCGTCGTGCCCCCCAGGCTCCGACTGTGCGCCGATCGCAAGCCACACCCCAGCGTAACCGTACCCTTTACAGTCGCCGAAAAAGGGCTCGGGATGAGAAACCCGCCCCGGGCAGAGGGTCGGATGTCTGGGGCTCTCAGGTCCAGGCGACGCCAAGAAGTCATGACGGCCAGGTGTTCGTCATTCTCGGCCTCTCCCCTTCACTGTCCTCTTTCCCCCCTTCAGCTTTGCAAACCCCGGAAATGCGAAAAACATACTTTTCCTCCTCTCCCTATCTTGTCCTCTGCCTCACCTTGCTTTGGAGTCATCTCGTGGGACTGGGAAGTTTCGTGCGACGGGTGAAGGGCTACTAAGCCCAAATTAGAAACCGCTGCGCCAAAATGCAACCCGGGCTCCAACCCCAACTCCAAACCATGCAAGCCGGGCTGAACGGGATCACGCGGGTTGATGCGATTAGGCCGGTTCAATTTCACTTCTCAGGTGGTGCTTCGGACGCTGGCGCCGTGTGCTGGGCGCTGCTGCGCAGGACGCAGACGGCCATCGGCGTTGCCCTCTGGCGCGGGGCCGCGGCCATGGTGCACGCTTCCCTGCCAGCGCTCACTCCTGAGGAGGAGCGTCTGCTGTGGGCGGCGGCGGCGAAGCAGGCCGCGCAGTGGTTCTTCGAGGAGGAAGAAAGCCCGACTCTTCGAACCTTCCTGCTCGATGGGGCGGACAGGAGGGGCGGGAGAGGGTCGAGTTCCAGGCAAGAGCGCGCCCGCTGTCTCGCTCACCCCCCCCCATAGCACCGCACGTGCGCAGGAACTCCGCTCAACATGTCGCGGCGGCGGCCGCACGCGAGCGGCCAGCGGCAGTCGCTGCGCTCCGCCGGGCGGGAGGCCCGGATCAGCTCGGGGCGCTGACGCGCGTGGACCAGGGCGTGGCCAGCGCGTCGCGCCGGAACGCGGTGGGCCAGCACCGGCGGAGCGACAAGCTCGCCAGAATTCCTGACCGCGTGTGGGCAGCAGCCAGAATTCAGCACAGGCAGCGGTCGCAGTCCGATGCGCGAGGCCTGGGGAACTCGGCGGCGAGCCCAGGGGAGAAGTGAGAGGGGCACGCCTTCTCGCACAGAGTGGCTCCCGGCGGGAGCCGGCTCCAGGAGGAGCCGCGCCAACCTGGCGCCCTGCAGGGCGATTGGTCCGGGTCCGCCTGGGGTGAGCAGCCGCGCTGGTGCACTGTTCTGCCTCACGCTCTCGTGCTGCCTTGCTCTCCTCCCTCCGCCCTGCTTCTCAGAAGCCCTCTGGCCTTCTGAGGAGCCGTCTGTGGTTTTTTTCGGAGCAGGCTTGAATAGAAGAAACAAAAAAACGCCATAAACAAACACAAACATTTGGCGCTCGGCGCGGATTTCTTGGATCTGCGCTGGACCCCCTCCCTGGCGCGCGGAGCGCGCCAGGGGCGGCGCTGGAGGCGCCGCCAGGGGGCCCAGCGCGGATCCACGAAATCCGCGGCGGTTTTCCAGCCTCAGGGTGCTTTCCAGCCTCAGGGTGCTTTCCAGCGCGACGCTCTGCGCACCAGCCTCGGTGCTTGTGCCAGCACACATCGGGCAAGATGCTGACAGCCCCACGACCCACCACCCATCCAACGCACAAGCGCAGGGTGACGGCGGGGTGGCAGCCTGGTGAGCTGTCTGTGCGCGTGCGCCCGCACTCACTTCACGTGAACGGTCGGGAGCTCTCGCTCAGCGTGCCGCGGCGGCGTCCCTCGCGGCACGCTGTGCCCTGCGAGCGGACAGCATGTGGCTTCGCCCCGCGGATCAGGAGGCTCCGAAACGCTCGGGGCGTTGACGCCTGGGGGCCCGGACGTGGGCAGCGTGTCGCGCCTAAGGGTGGCGGGCCAGCAGAGACGGAACGACACGCTGAGCCAAGACTCCCGACCGTATGTTGTGCCAAGAACGGCTGGCAGGCGCACGAACGGAAAATCTGATCCCCCCCCCCGCCATGCCTGACAACAAGAGCAGCTGCAAGCTGATCACGGGGGGCCTGCTTGGCGGCGCGCACGAGGGGGTGGGGGAGGGGGGCGGGCTTCTTAGAAGGGGTCTGCTTGTTAGAAGGCGCCAGCCTTACATCTGCAGATGAGGCCCGCGCCTTCTAAGAAGCAGGGGTGCTTCTAAGAAGCCCCCCCCCTCCCTCCACCCCCCTCTGCGCGTGGCTGAGCAGAGGAAGTTTGAGCCCGAGCCCTTTGGAGAGGTTCGAGGTTCGACTGGGCAGCCCTTTGGAGAGGTTCGAGGTTCGACTGGGCAGCCCCGCCCCCCTCTGTGCGTGGCTGACCCGCAGCACCCTGCGCATTGCTCGGTGTGTTGCCACAGCGTGCGCTCTGCACGCATGTCGGAGTCCCGTAGCTGTTCGGGGGGGGACTGTCCTCGGCCGGCGGCTGCCCGGGTGGGTGACGGGAGCGCTTCTTACTTGGCTGAGGAGCAGTGGCGGGCGGGGGAGGGGGATTGCGAGGGGGGAAGTGAGGCGGCCGGCAGACAGAGGGGAAGGACAGAGGGGAGGGAAGGGAAGTGGACGGGATCGGGACGGGGAGGAAACGAGGAGGAGGAGGAGGAGGAGGAAGAGGAGGAGGAGGAGGAGGAAGAGGACCCAAGAGGAGGAGGTCGATGATCGAGGGTCTACGTCTTTGGGAGGGAACCTTCAGAGCTCTCCAGGGCCATCTCGAACCTCTCGGGACCTCTGGACCCGTTTTGGGGTTCATGATGCGGGGCGGCGCTAGAACTTACGAGGGAGAGGGTACAGGGAGAGGGTTGCGAGGACGGCCACGAAGACGCGAGAGAATGGGATCGGTGTGGGGGAGCTGAGGGCGGAAGATTATGGGAGGGAAATCGGCCACCTCTCGCCCGACGCCGCGAGCGTCTCCTCCCTCTTTCGACCCCCCCACCCAATCTTTCCCTCGTCGTCCCTCGTTC
Source organism: Prorocentrum cordatum (assembly GCA_963575745.1). Classification (NCBI taxonomy): domain Eukaryota; class Dinophyceae; order Prorocentrales; family Prorocentraceae; genus Prorocentrum; species Prorocentrum cordatum. The sequence goes on along the minus strand of CAUYUJ010014822.1, from coordinate 133,522 downwards.
CCGCCCTCCGACAGACATCCCTCCTCCCGCCCTCCGACAAACATCCGTCCTCCTCCTCGGTCCTTTCCTCCCCCTCCTTACGTTTGTTTCTTCATCCTCTTCCTTCTCCAACTTGTCGTCCATCTTGCCCACCTCCCCCTCCTCCTCCTCGTCCTCCTTCTCTTCCTCCTCCTCGACCCGTAGCCCGTCTCGACAACCCCTCCATAATTACACAATATGAGTACTACGTTTCCTCTCTCCCCTGACTCTGTCCGGAAAGTGTCTCGTCCTCTCCGCGTATTGTTTTATACACCGGATTGCATGTTGTTTTGCCTGTGTGTCTTTTCAATCCGGTCTTTCTGGTTCTTCCAGAATGGTGTTTCCGCTGGAGCACCGCCCTTATTTCCGCGCTTCGGTCAATCAAAATCGTGTTCCCGCTGCAACGCTGGCCTCGTTCCCGCGCCTCTGGACGGAACATGGCGTTCGAAAGCGCTCACATCGGGCAAGCACGGTTACGGAGGACATGGAGCCGGCATTCCGGCCAGGCCTTGTCCTCTCGCAGACGGGCCACTTACTCTCCAAGTCATCCGGTTCCATGCCACGGCATGCAATGCGATGCTGTGGTGTGCACCGCTTTGCGATGCCATGCTTTGCGTTGCCATGCTTTGTGATGCAGTGCTTCACTACGCAATGCTACGCCATGCTATGACATGCTGTGCTCAGCCGTGCTCTTCTACGCCATGCTTTTCCATCCATCTCTTACTCTCTTGGGATCATTGCCCTGCTCGACATCCGACTGTGCGAATAGATCGGAGATCTACGCCGTGGTAAGGGATGGGAGGGAGGGGTAGGACGCCAGATGTGACGCTAGCGCACCTAGCTTGCCCCTGTCCCCTCCCTCTTCCCTTAGAAACGTGACAAATCGCGCTGGCGCCGTCTGTGAATTAGGTTTCCGTGGGCATTCCAAAACGGCGCCTGCGCGAATCGTGACGTCAACCGCACCCTCCCCCCCCTCCCCTTCCTCCCAGTAAGGCTCGTTATCGCCAGGGGGGGGGTTCTACCCCAGAAAACAGAAGTAATTCCAGCAACGGTGAGGAGGCGGGTCGAGTAGGAGGTCGAGATACGGTCATGTAAACCTCCTGAGTTTGTGTACAAGAGATCGTGGCCGCCCAGGCCAAAAATGTTGCCGACACCGAGGCGAGAACACGGTTCCTGAATATTGACTACCTACCAGACCACCCCAACCCAACCCGAAGACCCGAATTTGACCCGAATTTCGGGTTGGGGGGGGTACGGATACCATGTGTTTTTTCAACGTTCCCCGACCCCCCCCCGCTGGAAATCGAGGATAAATCTGAGCCTTCGGGTTGGGTTGGGGTGGTTTGGTGGGTGGTGAAATATATCGTACGGAGGTCTCAGGCGAAACGGCTGCCAGCCCCGGCGGTCTGGGGGTCCCCGCCCCCCCCCGCCAGACGCTCCTGCGGCGAAACGGCCGCCAGACTCCGAGCGAAGCGCCAGTAAGGAAGCGCGGCCTCCAACTCGGGGGCGGCCAAGAGGGGGGCGTCCAAGAGGGGGGGTGCAAATCATGGCCGGCGGCATGTGCGCGGACCAGAGGGGGGGGCCAGGGAACGCGCTGAAACAAGAAGAGGCGCCATGACACCTGGGGAGATATCATGGGCTCCGCCATGATGTCCACCACCCCCTAGTCGCCACCCCCCTCTTGGCCGCCCCCGACCAACGACTCAGCTGCCCTCTTCCCCGCCCTTGCTCGTTCCCGCCCCCCCTCCCGCTCCTCCAGTCCCTCCCCGCCGCCGCGAGCAGGTCCCTCCCTGGGGCAGCGCAGCCCCCGCGCCCCGAGGCTTTTCAGGAGCCCGCCCCCGGGGCCGGGGCGGACCGAGAGGCCGCGCAGGCTAGAGAGGCTTGGACCGACGAGCCCTTCCAGGCACCCGCCTCTCTGGAGGCCTCCTGGACTCATGTTGCTCCCATCGTACTTCAGGACCACATCCCAGAAATAATCTCGAGCACCCGGAAAAGTGTCGAAAGAGTGTCGAAACAGTGCCTTCCAGTGCCCGACACGTGAAAACCCTCGAGTTTTGGGGTGCTTGTCTGGCGCTCGAAATTCTTTCTGGTGGTCAAGGCTAAAGTAGGCTGGAACATTAGAATCCCAGATGGGGTCAGAGTAGATGAGGTCAGAGGGTCGCGCCGCATCGCCGATGCATCATCGATGCGTCGGCGATGCATCGGCGATGCATCGGCGATGCACCGGCGATGCATCGTCGACGTCGGCGATTCATCAGCGATTCCATCGGCGACGTCGACGTGAAGCAAATCGGGCCCCACATCGAGCCGCATCGCCGATGCATCGACGATGTGGCGCAATCCTCCGACCCCATCCACTCGGACCACATCTGGGAGGCCTAGACTATCACCGCTCTCTTTTTTCATGCTCATTCTTCCTTCCCCAGACCCCCGACGTAATGATTTTTTCATTACGTCGACCCCCAGAGGTCCCGACCCTTTCCCCATGACCGGCTTTGCATCCTGAGTCGTTTTTTGACGCTCCCGAGGCCCGGTGAGGGCCCCCGGAGGCCGAAAATCAGGAAAAACCTCTCGTCATGATTTTTTCATTACTCGAGGGGGTCTGGGTCTGCTGCATCGTTGAACAAGACTGGCATGCAGTCGACGAGCACGGATCGTTCCCACGCCGGTGTTGAGCGAGCTTCCCTCCTTCCAAGCCGCTCCACGACACCTCTCGGTCGCGGCGCCGCGGCCAGGCAGGGCCGCCCTGCCTGCCCGCCTCTCGCTCCCGGTCCTCCCCCCCCCCCGCTCCTCGCAGAGGTCCCCCTAATTATTTCCTCTCGGCGGCGAGCGAGGGGGGGAAAGGAGGAGGAGAAGGCCTTCTCAGAAGGCGCCGGGGCTCCTCAGAAGCCATCGCGCCTTCTGACAAGTGCATTTCCCTGTCCTCGCGGCGAGCTCCGAACACTTCTCAGAGGGCCGGGGGACTTCCGAGCCTTCTGAGAAGGCCGCCCCTTCTCGCTTCCCCCCCGGGCTCGCCGCCGATCCTTGCCCTCGCGGGCCCCTCGGCAAGGAAGTGCCGATGCCCATGCTCCTGGGACCCCTCCCCGGGGGGGGGGCATCCTGACCAGAACGTCGTGGCCACGGGGGCGTTCGAGGACGAGCAGCGGCATCGGCATCTCTCTTTTATATATTTATATATATATATATAACAACAAAAAACGGCATCGGCATCTCTTTCTAGCACGTCCTGAGGGCAACTGGCCCTGGCACCCGGGGGCCTCCCCCCCTCGGGACCAGTTCGTCGTCCTGAACCGTCTTCTGACAGCCCCGGGGCCCGGCGAGGGCGCCCCGCCGGGAGACCGAAAAGCATAGAAAACTTCAGGATCCGCTTCCCTCAGGACCCGTCTGCCCCATGATGACTATTCCTCCTCCTCCTCCTCCTCCTCCTCCTCCTCCGCCTCCGCCTCCGCCTCCGCCTCCGCCTCCTCCTCCCCCTCCTCCTCCTCCTCCTCCTCCTCAGAGCCTCCTCCTCCTCCTCCTCCTGCTCATCCTCCTCCTCCCCTTCGCCAGACCCAGCCCCCCGACAGCGCTTCAATTCACGACCTGGACCCCTGGAGGTCTCGACCCGTTCCCCGGGACCGGCTCGGCATCCTGACCGGCCCGTTTTTCGACCGCCCAAGGGCCCGGAGTAGAAGGAGGAGGAGGAGGAAAAGGAGGAGGTCTCGACCCATTCCCTGGTATACTGGCTCGTCATCCGGCCCGGCCCGTGATTCGACCGTCCCTGGAGCCCGGCGGGTACCGCCCCCCCCAGGCTGAAAACGGCCAAACACCTCCCGTGCTGATTTCTTCATAGCTCGAGGGGGGTCTGGAGACTTTCCTCCCTCCTCGGCCGACGCCCTCGACGCGGACGCGGGCGGTACTCGAGGGGGTCTGGGGACCTTCCTCCCTCCTCGGCCGACGCCATCGGCGCGGACGCGCGCGGCGGCGGCGGCGGCAGCGGCGGCGGCGGCGGCGACGACGACGACAACGAGGACGAGGACGAGGACGAGGACGAGGACGAGGACGACGACGACCACGAGCTCGCGACGGCGGCGTGGCCTTCTGGCACAGCGAGGAGCCATCGTTGCAGCCGCCGTCCGTGGGCGATGGCTTCACCACGCTAAGCTGCCACTTGGCCCCGCCCATCACGATCACCTGGGAGGGAGAGCGACTTCCCAGAGTGGGGGAATCAGAAGTGAGGTTTTGCTGAATTCTTCGGCCCCTGGGGACCCCCGCTGGGCCACGAGACCGTCAAATGGATACAAAACCCGCCCTGGGGAAAGGGTCGGAACTTCTGGGAACCGTGTTTTGAAAGACCCATCGGATGCTTGGGTTGCGATGTTCCACCAGATTTCCTGGCCGAGGTGGTTTACTGCGTGTCCTGTTCGATCCCCCCGACGCACTCCCAAGACAGCCCCCAGAGGCGCCCGAGAGGCCCCAAGAGGCCTCAAAGAGGCCCCCCGAGAAACACCCAAATCTTGAGCAGGGACCGACCGTCCCGGCATTCCTATAGTCCTACCACGAAATTCTCTTAGAACCCAAAAATGTTCTAAGAACCATACAATGTTCTTAGAACATTGACCCGATGTGTTAAAGCAGGACAGACTCCGCCAGAAATGTTCTAAGAACATTTCGTGCAGACCACAAAAGGTTCTTAGAACATTCTTTGGTAGGGCTATAGGCGAGCCAGGACGCTTCGCCACTGCTTGAAAGTTGCTGCAAGGGGCCTCCCAGGCGCCGGCACGACGTACTGCAGAAAGGGGCTCCCGAAGTCATTCGCCGTTCTCGGGCCTCCTGAGGCCCTCTACGGGCCCCAGGGCCGTCAAGGAACCATTCAGCACGAGCGGCTGGTCCGTGGGGAAGCCCCTGTTCGGTCAGGGCGCGCTGATTTCATTGCGAGAGAGGGGGGGTCCGAGTATGGATGTCCACCACAGATCTGGGAACCGACCTCACAAGACCTCGGGAGGGAGAGGATATTGATGTATTCGGCCCTGGGGTGCCCACTGGCATGCGTATACCGCTGCCCGGGGTCAAGAATTGTTTTAATTGACGACTCCCTGCTGCATAGGTGCGGCGGCGGAGGCTCAGGAGAGGCAGAGTGAGTACTCCAAATCCCTCATTGATCGACCCCCCCTAAAAAACCGGCCCCCCCTCCATAGGCGACCTGATATTCGGGACCCCCTTCTTCGACGGGGCGTCTTAATAAACTGGACCCCCTAAGCTCCAATACAAAGAAAGCGCCCCAATGAACCGGACCCCCCCCAATTACAAAAAAGGCGCCTTAAAAAATCGGACCCGGGGGACGATTAGTAAGGGACTTGGAGTGGCCGGAAGGATGAGAACGAGCAGGATGAGGAAGGATGACTGGAACCCTCTCCGCCGACGTCACACGATGCGCTCGTGGCGCGGGCCCCCCAGCTCTCGACCCCTTCTCCAGGGCCGTTGCCTCATCAGGCCTAGTGACTGCTTGAGGCCCAAAACCTTTGGAAATAGGGGCCGTCTCGGTCTTGCTGGGACGCCGGGGGCCGACGGGGAGGGGGGAAGTGGAGGGCACATGAGATCCACGAGGACGACTCTATAGGAGCAGAAGTCGGCATGCAACAAGAGCTTCGGGGGTCTACGCAATGTTTTCGACCCACCTCCCTGTCGCACGCAGCGCGCCAGGGGCGGAGCCAGAGCCGTCAGAAATCAGCGCGGACCTCTGACAGTTTACGCATGTTTACGCACATTTCCCTACAAGGGAAGCAGTACGCGGGAGTTCAGCAGTGAACCTCCCACACTGCGTAGATGATCACGCCCTGGAGGGCCAGCGCCACGATCACGACGAGCCTCCCGCCGTGCGATCGCTGAGCACAGGCTCCCACCCACACCCTCCCTCCCTCCCCCTCCTGCCAGCCTCCTGCCCCTCTTCCTGCTGCTGCTCTGCTGCATCCTCCTTCGCCTCCTGCTCCGTCTCGCCTCCCCGTCGCAGCCACCCATGGACCCCCCTCTACCCCGATCCTCCGGCACCCTTCCCCTCTCCTCCTCGGCCGGGGGGAACGCTGGCTGGTTCGCAGCGCTCGGGGCGCGCAGGCGATGGGGAGGGGACGCCAGAGCAGCCCTGCCGGTGCGTGTGCGTGTGCGCTCGCGTGCGCGCGTTGCGCTCGCGTGCGCGCGTGCGCGTGCGTGTGCTCGTGCGCGTGCGTGTGCGTGTGCGCGTGCGCATGCGCGACGAGGCCCTAAGAGGTCTCTGAGAGCTCGGGTAGGCGTAGACGGGCGCGCTCCGCTGCTTGCGCTCGACTCTCTGCGTCCCGTCGCCGCGCGCGGGGCCGCGACGCCAAAAAGCGTGCGATTGCGCGTGCAGCGCGTGCGTGCAGCGCGTGCGTGCGCGGGTGCGTGCGCGTCGCTTGCGTGAGCGTGTGCGTGTGCGTGTGCGTGTGCGTCGCCATGCAGGATCGGAGGCCCCGGGCCCCGAAGGGGGGAGCCTGCGGAGGCCCCCCCTCCCCTGGCTGTCCTGGCCGCGGACGGCCCCGCCGAGGCGCACGCGTAGAGAAGGGGGGAAGGGGGGCCCCCAGAAGCCCCAGGAAGCCTCCTCCTCCCCTTCTCCGCCTCTTCCTCCTCCTCCTCCAGCCGTTCTGGTCCAGGCTTTTCTGGACTTTGCCAGTGCTGGTCTTCAGAGCGGCACGCACTGGCGGGCCACTCCTCCGAACCCATTCCAGCCCCAGTGTCCCGATGGCTGGCGGCGGCATCCAGGGTTACGGTTGGCAGAATCGGAACTATCGTTACCATGGCTACAAGTACAATCAGAACCAGTGGCAGGTGGGCTCAGACGGATCGCGGTTTCCACCCCAGTTTGAAGGCAAGTGGACGTGCTCGCAGTGCTCATGTAAGAGAAACAAAGCGTGCTGGACGAACTGCAAATACTGCGGCGCGCCTCATGATCAACAATTTCCTCGCCTGCCTCCTCGCCCTGGCCTCCCAGCACCCGCTGTCGCAGGTGCCCATGGCTCAGATGGAGCGGGTGGGGGACCAAGAGTGCCTCGAGCCCCAGGCCGTGTGGGCGTTGCCCCCGAGCTCGGCCTGGAAGAGCTCGAGCGGGCGGCGAAGCTCATGGAGAAGTCCGGCAACATGGGACTGGCCGCCAAGTACATGAACGAGCTTGCAGCCCGCCGCGCGCCTGGGCCATCGCCGCAGCAGGGGGGCTCCGAGGCGGGCAGGCAGAGGCAGCAGCTCGAGTCAACGCTCAACAAGGAGATCCAGTGGGCTGAATCGCTCAGCCAGAAGCTCATTGCCCAGCAGGCCGCCGTCGCATCTGTGCTGGGTGAGCTTGAGTCGGCCGAGTCCGACTACACGCAGGCGATGTCTGAGATGCATGCCCAAGTTCGTGTCCCTGATGAACTTCAGTCCAGCACGAGCAATGGGATCACGCTCGATGACATCACGGACGGTGATCAGGACAAGTTGGAGACGTCATGCCATTCGCTCTTCGGCAGGGAGGCGATCGAGGAGGCCGAGAAGCGCGCCAAGGTCCTCTCGGCGGGCATCAAGGAGATCGGCACACAGCTGTTCGGGGCCATCCGCGATAAGACCGCGGAGCTGCGCGCTGAGCACAAGAGCATGCCGTCTCGCTTGGAGGGGGAGAAGAGGAAGTGCAACGACGGGGCCGCCGCCACGCAGGACAAGGCCGCCCCTGAGGCAGCAGCGGGAGAGCCGCCATCGCAGGGGATGGAGTCTTGTGCAGGCGCCCCGCAGGCATCCTCTGCTTCGGCCTCGGGAGCTGGTTCCCCTGCCGCCTCGTCGGTCAAGAGGCGCGCCAAGCTGTTTCTGGCCGCCAAGGGCGCAGGCAGGGGCCGCCCAGAGGATGATCTTTAGCATGCAGTTTGGCCAGCAGTCGATAGCAGCTCAGTTTTGCACAACCCTTCCAGGCCAGGAGGGGGTGAGCCCATCTAGTCCTAGGTGGACGGCGACTGGGTCCTTGAGTGCCGTTGGGAGCACTCAGGCTTCTGCTACCCAGCGTTTCAGTCCCGTGAATGTTGATAGATCGGCTTTCCCCGTAGGCCCTGAGCCCCCTGGACAGGAACCCGTTGACCTTGCTATCGGAACAATAAATTCCACTTCATGGCCATCTTTCAAAACATGGTTGCCTCAGACGTCGGCCACCATAGTGCTCGTGCAGGAGCATCACCTCGTCTCCCAGGACGCCATCAATGCTGCTGTCAGGTGGGCCAAACGTCAAGGATGGTCCGCCTGCCTCTTCCCCGCCCTCCGCACGGATAGTATCGGTTCGTCGAGAGGAGTTGGGGTCCTGGTCCGTGATTTCATGGGGGTCATGTTCCAGGACAATCGGGATCCCACCACGGTCCCAGGGAGGGCCATGGCAGCTCTTGTACACCTCCCTAGAGACAGTCGCACGATCTGCTGCTGCAGCATGCACCTGCACCACAGCCAGGACTTGTCTGATAGCAACGTCGACATCATAGGTAGAGTCGCTTCTTTCATCGAGTCGGTTGGCCAGCCGACGGCGGTGGGGGCGGATTTCAACATGTCTCCAGACACTTTCAAGAAGTCAGGTGTGATGGACCGACTCGGGGGCCAAATCATTGTCCCAAGTAACGTTGCTGGTACCTGTTCGGGAACTGGTGGTCTGAAGCTTTACGATGATTGTCCTGGTCACGGGGGGCCTCGAGAAGGCCATCGAGGATGCACAAGCTGCACATGCGTCATGCATTCCACCACGCACGCCTGCCTGCATGAGTTTTTACGGCAAGTTGGCTTCGTTGAAGGGGCCTACGTTTCGCAGGCCGCCTCCCCTGCCAGCGCGAGCAGCTCCCGGTCCTCCTCCTCCTCCTCCGCACTGGGAAGCCATCGCGGAGCAGGCGAGACGGGTAGCGACTCTTGTTGAAGATGGCCGTACTGTGCCAGTCGCCGATGGTCTCACTGCACTGTATCGGGTATGGGCCAACACTGCAGAGCAGGAGCTGATGAACAAACTACTCTCCCTTGTATCGGTGCTCGTGGTAAGCTTCCAGCTCTGCATTGGGTGACCCTCAGAAAGCCCAACAAGCCCGATGACGAAGCTGGCCCTGCACACGCAGAAAAAGTGGACGGTTAGTAAGTTTCGCGTATTTCTGATGATCGAAGCGTCCGAGCCCTACTCGCAGCATATCAGGGACCTCGGCAACCTGTTCAGTGACCCTCCAGGACACTTCCAAAAGCACCTCGGGGAATTCAGGAAGTGGTTCACCGAAGCCCACATGTTTATTATGTCGGGGCCTGTTTTTGACTGGAACGCAGGGGATGCCCTGCTGGCTAGAATGGACGTGGCGCTGCAAGAAGTTATTGCTGCTGATAGGGTTCGCTCGGCTCAGGACTGGAGACGCTTCACCCTCGATAAGATCGATAAGGGGGGACGAACAGCTCAAGCTATCATAAGGGGAACGGAACCATGGAGGCCCACTACTACACTTTGAGGGCCGATCCTCTCTCACTCCTCGAGTCCGAGGCCGCTCGGTTTTCACGTTTCTGGCAGGCATGTTCTGACGCTCCGCAATTCCCCGGCGCCAGCCGCTGGAGCCTCCGCAGAGTTTGTCGGCCGAGGAGCTGCGGTGCACTAGCAGAACCTACGCGGAGCACACAGCGACCTCGGTCGATGGGAATCACATGCACCACTACGCTTCGCTGAGCGACCAGTGCCTCGAGGTGCTCAGCTTGATGTTTACGATTATGGAAAGATCAGGACTCGTACCGAAGCAGCTGCATGTGATTTTGACGGCCTTATTGGCCAAACCCGCGGGCGGATTCCGCCCGATGGGAATCTTTGTATAATGCGATCGCCTCTGAGGGCGTTGCCGCAGGGATCTTGCATCCAAGTGGGAGGCCGCTGTCGAGCGAGACTAGCTTGCGGGTGGCAGCTCTGCCTCGGCATCCGGTGTGGGATGACGCCAGGCCTTCAGAGCTGAGGTTGCTAAATCTTCTGGAGATGCTGCAACTGCGCTTCTTTGGGACCTATTCAAATTCTGCGAACTCATCCCGCTAGATGTTCTGTTACAGAGGTGCTCGTTTCCCCTTCCCATCGCCCGTCTGGCTGTCGCGTTTTACCGCTGCCCCCGATTCCTATCCACGGGAGGCCTCGTGACTGGGCCTTTCTATGCTAGCCTGTGCTAGTAAATCGGTTTCAAGCTGGTTGTTCCATGGCTACCGCGCTGATTCGGGCTCCCATCGTCGTCAGCATCGACAGGGCCTTCGCTTCCCCGTAACGTTAGGCTGGACGTTTACATCGATGACTACGGTATCAGTGCTACGGGTAGCGATTCGCTTGCATACGGGGAAATAGTCGAGGGCTCATACATCATTCACGATACCTTTCTGAATGACTTGCACGCGCAGGTCTCTTTGGAGAAGGCGCCTCTGGTTGATTCCTCTCCTCAACTTGCTGCGCGTATCCGAGCCGAGGAGCTGGGGGGCGTGGCAGGCGGAGCGTGCAGGTCAGCTACGAACTTAGGCATCGACCATGCCTGCGGCCGAGCTTTCAGATCAGGTGGAAGATCCAAGGAGTTCCAGGTCCGTCTCAGAGCGCTCAAGACGAAAGTCCGCGGTCCGAGAGGAAACAGAAGGGTCCTGGGCCGCTTTGCGGAGAGGATGGTTGTCTCTGGGCCGTTACCTGGGCTGGTCCACGGCAGTGAAGTGCGAGCTTTTACAAACCGCGAGCTCGAGGTGGCAAGGGGATCTTTTGGTGCGACCTGCCAGCCGAGCGCAGGTCAGAGACCCCTCACCTCCCTCCTTATCCTGGAGAGAGACCCTGTCTGGTATGCCGCTGTCAGTCCTATAGTTCGCTATTCCAAAAAAGTCTGGGCAACTTTGACCCGTTCGTACCCTTTCTGCTTGTCCTTCTAGGAGCTTCGAGAAGGTTGACCAGAGGTTTTCGAAGGCAATCCTGATGCAAGTTCCTGGAGAAGGGTGTCGGGGCCACTGTCTGCCATGAAGCTTTCCCTCCAGAGGATAGGTTGGTGTATGCGTTCCTTCGCCGAGATGATAGACGATTCCGGAGTCGTTGTCCAGATGACTCTCTGCAGCCCAGCCCTCATCAAGCGAGCCCTGCGCGCCGCTGTTTTGAGGGCGCTGGGGAGGTCCAGCGCGGCGATGTTGTTGCCAGGGGTGCAGCGCTTGTGCTATGACCAGGTCAGGGCTCAGCTAAATTCGTCCAGCTTCACTCCTCTGCAACAAGCCTGAATCAAAGCCATGTGCTGCGGGGGCGATATGGACTAAACAAGTTGCAGAGGAGAGAGGCGACCAACAGGAAGATCTACCGTGTGAGCTGTGCAGAGCTGCCCCAGACACACTGGTGCATTGGCGATGTTTCTGCCTTCCTGTGATGAGGAGCGCGGAGATACTCTTGCGAAGCTAAGAGATAACCGCCCGACTCTGTCCGACATCGATTTCCAGGTCCCAGTCGAGCTCCTCTTGTTCACCCGAGGCATCTGTGTACATCCAGGTGACACGCTCCCCAGGCCGCTGACAAAGGGCGGCTTCGAGGTGGTGGGCACCGACGGGTTGAGGACATCGACGGCCCTTCGACGGTTGCTGTTATAGGCATGTGATTCCCGAGCTGTCCAGGGGGGGGATGGGGGTTTATATGCTACGACTCCGATCGAAATGTTTGCGGCCATGTTTCGGCCCCAGTCTGGGACCCGAACCCACAGACGCCCCAGGCTGCCGAAGTTTTAGCCATTTCTGCTGCAGGTCAATTAGCGATTCCAGATTCCAAGGGATTCTCGGATTGTCTCAACGTGGTCCGTCAATTTAATTTGCATCAGAAGGAGCAATTGTCCTGCAAAAGACCGTGCAGCGGCAGATTTCTGACCCTGCAGCCTACGGGTTCAGCCTCGGTTACGAAAGTCAAGGGGCACGCTCCTGAGGAGCCTGACATGAGGGAAGATTTGAAAGATTACAAGCTAGGTAGCGATGCTGCAGATGCCCTGGCCAAGAGTGCCGCATCCAGACACCCTTCCCCCTCGCCTCAAGAATGCGAGAAACTTGCCCGCCAGCTGCGTATGTCCAAGCTTGCCTGCAATATGGCGGGAAAGTTGTTGCCACTCTGGCCGCGGCTCGACCTGTCAAGCGCTGTTTATGTCAAGAAACCAGTTCCAGCAAGGCCTGCAACAGACGGGCACGTGTGGAGCTGGCAAGGCAGGTTCTGGCAATGTGAACGTTGTTTCCGTGGGTCCAGGGCCGCCCTCCGCCCGTCTCCTGGTATTTGCCGTGGTGGTCCTGGGGTCGGGATCCGAGGGTTCGACGCTCCTTTGGAGCTTGGCCACTCTATGTTGTTCCTGGACTTCCTGGACGCCAGCGATCACTCTTTCATGTTTGTATGCCTCCGCTGCAAGTGTTACACTAGCGGAGGGCAAGTGCGAGGTCTCCGCCAGGAGTGCCGCCCTATCCCCCGAACGGGGGCCCAGGGTAGGATGCACTCCTGGAAAAGCATAGCCTCTGGCCGTCATCCCAAGCGCGACCTGGTTACAATCGAGGTCGGGCCCTGGGCTCTCACGGAGCCAGAGTGCTAAACGGAGATTTTCTCTTAATGTTGTGTGTTGAGTGTTTTGCGTCGTTTGATGTCAAAAAATCCTCCTCCTCCTCCTCCTCTTCCTCCTTCTCCTTCTCCTCCTCCTCCTCTTCCTCCTCCTCCTTTCCTTCTTCCTCTTCCTTGTTTGCGCTGGGCGGGCTCAGGCTACGAAGCGGATCCATCCTCTTCCTCCTTCATTCCTGTTCCTCCTAGCTCCCTGCCGCACCCCGAGGCCGGTCGAGAGGGCGGGCTGGGCGTTCTCCGGAGACTTCCTCACAACTCAGCACTCCGAAGCTTGAAATTTGCAGCAGCTTCACGGATGGAGGGCGGCCTGCTCTAAAAATGTGGCTTTCGCCGAAGCGCCGCGCACACTCGTTTCCAAAGTTCGCAAACGTGTCACGGATGGAGGGCGGTCCGTTTTCAAAATGTGGCTATCACCTTGGCGCCGCGAGAAAGCCTGCAAGATATTCACGCATGGAGGGCGTTCCGTTTCCAACAAGTAATTTACCCCAGTGAAAAAGAATCCGTGTAGAGCCCTAGGAACAGAACACCATGAGGCAATGTTCATTGCAGTATCTTTCATAAGTCTTGGGCTTACACGGGTCATCCTGCTCCTCCTCTTTCTCCTCCTCCTCCTCCTCGAAGCTCGAAGCTGCACACCCTGAGTTCCCTCCACGGGGTGTTTTTGATTTAGCATGAGGCTGGCATCAGCGACGTGGCTGTTGGGGAAGTCCTCCTCCTCCTCCTCCTCCTCCTCCTTCTCCGCCTTGGGCCCCGAGAGGCCCGCAAAAGGCCGCCGATAGGCTGTAAGGCTCCCCGAAGTCCGCATCCGAGAATCTCCAGGAGGCCTCTGGGCCTCCGAGGGGGCCTCCGACCTACAACACGAAGAAGGTGGCCGGATGGGTGAACGGCAACTACGTGACGGGGGGGCATGCGGCTTGGCGGCCTCCAAGAATCTTCCGGGAGGGCCTCCGACCTGCAACACAGGCAGGGTGGCGGGATGGGCGGACAGCAACTACATGACGGGGGGCATGCGGCTTGGCGGCCCCAATCCCTTGTGGGACTGCCGACCGAATAGGAACAGTGGAGCCGAGTACGACTTCACACTTGTAGCTTTTACCCCATTATGCCCTCGAAGAGCTCCCCAGGGGCCTCCGATCCGAGGCCCCCCCACGAGGCCCGACGAAGCCTCCGACAGGCCTCCCAGAAGCCACCCAGAAGCCCCAAGACGCTCTCAAGAAGCCTTCCATCGTGCAGTACTCTTTTTCTGGGGGTCGGCGGAACGGCGTAAGCCACTTGGATAAACAAGGAGCTAAACTTGGGAACGTAACGTAGGGGGGGGGGGGGGGCATCCATGCTCGACAGGGGTGCGTGCGAACAGCCCGAGTTCCCCCTCTTTTCTACGCGGAGAGCTCTTGTGGTGGGGGACTCGCCCCTACCCGTCCCCGTCGTCGTCGCCGCCGCGAGCCCCGAGCGTCCCTCCCACTCGGGGGGACGTCGAATTCAGACTGACCGAAGCCCCCCCCCGCCCCCCCCGGCCCGGGGCCAGTCAGCATCGAGCATTTCGACGCCCGAAATGGGTACGGAAAAATGGGTACAATGCCCAACAACACATGTTGTCCCAAACCAACAGCGGCCGCTGTTGGGCAGGCGGCCCTCCGTCTCAAATGGACACAGGCCGCGGCGACACCGACAGCGAGTCCGGTTCAAAATGAACAGGAACTGCTGTTGGGCATTGTGCCCATTCTTTCCGTACCCACTTCGGTCGTGCGGAGAGTAGGGGGAGATCGGGCTGGATCGGAGGTTGCGTCGGAGCGGGCCGCACGGGCACGGAGATGGAACCGCATCGGAGCGGCTGCGCCAGGAGGCACAACAACGCCAGGCGAGCAGCGGACCGCATCGGATCCCCAGGGTATCATCGGAATCCTCTCGGATGGAGCGGGACGGATTCGACATCAAATTGGATCGATCAGATCGAAGGGGCCAGGCCACGCTAGCCGACCTAGCCCACCCCCCGTACGCGGGAGGGGTGCCATCACCTTCGGGTTTCGCAATGCCCGTCCTCGCTTCGGGGGGACGCCGGGGGAGCTGACCTACCCTGTCCCAGCAGGGGGTGGGACGGCTGACCTCGGCGGCGAGCGAGGGGGGGAAGTGACATGGCGCCGGGCAGATCCCTAAATGTCGCCCGATCCCAAGCCGCTGGCGACATTCAACTTTGAACGACCGCGCCGAGGTCGCCGCCGAGTCGACGCGGCGCGAACCTGCCGTACGCCCTCCGGGGTGGGACATCGAGGCGCACGTGCCGATCCCAGCTCCAAGCCAGGATCGGTGAGGTGTCAGCTGACGCCCTCTGCCCAGAGATCCGATGCCTTGATTTTGCTCACTGCAGGGTTCCTGGAAACCCGCCGCCCGCTCTTGGCGGAACTCTTCCACGTCCGAGCGCCGCCCCCCTCCTCCCCTCGCGCGGCCGCCCTCGTCCTCGTTCCGCCCTCTTGCACGCCGGAGAACTTGCCATCCGGCTGCCCCGAGATGCCCCGCGCTGGTGTGAACCGCCTCTGCCTCGCCGCCGACGGACAAAAAGGTTCTCCTGGCGGTCCCAGGGCCCGGCGAAGGCCGCCGGCGGCAGAAGACGGCGAGACTGATGGACCTGTTTTCCACCACCACCACTATAAGTTGGAGGGGGGAAAGGAGGTGGAGGACGAGGTGGAGGAGGAGGAGGAGGACGAGGAGCAGGAGGTGGAAGAGGAGGCGGAGGACCCCCTCCACCTCCAACTTCTGGTGGTGGTGGAAAGCAGGCCCATCAGAGACACCTCGGCCTTGCCTCCTCCGAGACGTCGTGTGTCTGGGGTGGCCCGTGCCCTCCTGGCCAGGACTCGGGCCTCCGCACGTCGGAGGCGACCCCCCGGGGTCCTCGGCGAAGAGGAGGAGGAGGAGGAGGAGGAGGAGGAGGAGGAGGAGGAGGAGGAGGAGGAGGAGGAGGCAGCTGCTGGAGAGCGCCCCGAGGCCGGAGGACCGCCGGAGACGCCCAGAAACCGCTGTGAGCGCTTTTGTCCATCGGTGCTTCGGCATTGGGCGGGAAGGGGGGGGGGAGGGGGGGGGGTCTGGCTCCAGACCTCTGCTCAGTGCGCCTGTTTGCAAGAGTGGCTGCCTCTGTGGGAGATGCCACCCGCTCGAAACAGGCGCCAACAAACAGCCAAGATCTACTCCAGGGGAGGGGCGCGAGGGCCCACGCCGATCGGCAACACAACGAATTGAAAGACGCTCACCTTCCAGGACACCCGACGCCATGTTGCATCGTAGCATCCACGTCCAGAAATCTCCACACATTCGCCGAGGCCACACCGACTCACACGGCGTGGTCGCCTCGCCGCTTGGGGGCCGCTTGGAGCCACCGATTCTCATCCCATGGGTCGTCGTGTCGACAGCCCCACGGGCCCAGGCCAGGGCTCCCAGAGGCCGAACATGGCAAAGAGCCTTCCATCGTGATTTCTGTCCCGACGCGAGGGGGTTTGGAACAGGACACCCATCGTACTTCAGGACCAAATCCCCGAAATAATTTCGAACACTCAGAACGAGTGTCGCCCCCCAGGGCCCGACACGTAAAAACCTTCGAGCTTCGGTGCTTTCTGGATGCTCAGGCTCTTTCCGGTGATCGGGGCTAAAATAGGTTGGGACATCATAACCCTGGAGCCCAGGCCAGGGCTCTCAGAGGCCGAGAATGACACAAAGCCGTCCGTCGTGGTTCTTGTCACGACGTGAGGGGGTTTGGAACAGGACACTCAGGCATTCTGCGGCGGTC
Organism: Prorocentrum cordatum; assembly: GCA_963575745.1. Classification (NCBI taxonomy): domain Eukaryota; class Dinophyceae; order Prorocentrales; family Prorocentraceae; genus Prorocentrum; species Prorocentrum cordatum. The sequence goes on along the minus strand of CAUYUJ010014822.1, from coordinate 117,149 downwards.
TGTACTTGGCATGATGCGCGTGTTCAAGCGGCTGCCCAACGATGTCGTGAACAGTCGGAATGCTCTGCCATGTTGAACTGTTGTGAGGGGTTGTCTTGGAGGTCGCTGGGGCTGGGGGGAGAGGGGAGGCAATGTTGTTTCCAGGGCCAGATCCGGCCAGCGCGCCTGATCCGCCTATTAGCAACCCTAGGTTCCCATTCGAGAGACGGTCTGATCTCAGGTTTGCTCTTACCGACGATTGGGCTGAGTAGGTGTGCTCTTGCCCTACGAGCATTGGTTACCCCCCCCTCCGTCGCCCCAGAAACACAGATCGCGTTCGCTGCCCCTCAGCGAGATTCAAGGTCTGTCCTAGAAGAACTCGCCATCGCTTGGACAATTCCCCGTGCACTGTTCGGTTTCGTGCGCTCGCTTGTCGCACGAGGATCCAAAATGGTCCTCGATGGTCCCTCGCCGAGAAACAACGCACACGTCCGAACGAGGCCAAAAAAACAGGACCCGTGATGGGCCTGTTTTCCACCACCACCACCACCACCATAAGCTGGAGGGGGAAAGGAGGAGGACGAGGAGGAAGAGGAGGAGGAGGAGGAGGAGGAGGAGGAGGAGGTGGTGGAGGAGGAGGACCCCCCCCTCCCAACTTATGGTGGTGGTGGTGGTGCAGAACAGAGGTCCCTCCCCCCCCCCCAACCAGGCGAGCATCTTCGACGTGGTGAGCTTCCCGGGCTCGCGCAGCTCCTCCCCCGGCGCGCAACGACGAGCGCAGGGCGCCGGGCGAAGGGACAGGGCGGGGGGTGCAGGGCGCCTCTTGCGCGCTCGGCCCCTCGAGGATCGAGGGGGCGGCTCCGGCCCAGAAGCTCCCCCTCGACCCTCGAGGGATCCTCGATCCTCGATCCTCGAACTTCGATCCTCGATCGAGGGGACAGCAGGATCCTCGATCCTGGTTCCTTCGATCCTCGATCCTCGAGGGGCGACGCGGACACCGAGAAGGACAAGCGCGCCACGGCCGAACCCTTCGTGTGGAGCGGTTCTACAGACGGCCCCTCTTTTATCAACAATTGGGGCGCCTCTGACCTCGTGAATGCTTCTGGCACCCGCTTTAGGGAGCCCACAAAAGACGTTCGCGCCTGTCTATGTACATGAACACGGCCCCTCGATCCGCGAGACCGGCCGCGTGATACGAACATCTGCGCAATGCGTACTCTCGAAACCAGCATGGATTCATGTACGTGCGCGTCCTCCTTTCGCTCCTGACGCTTGGACGTATTTGGCAATTCCAGGCCCGAGCTGGATCGTGTCGCGAATCCGGATCGGATCGGGAACGGCGCGGATCGCCAGAGAAGCGTCCCGAAGCGGCTCCGAATCGGATCGCCGCGCCTGGCGCCGAGCCCGATAGCAATGCACATGCGAAGATAGATCCTGCCGCGAAAAATGCCGGGGACACTATATTCTACCCATCGAAGAGCCCCAGCGGCAGGGACAGGCGGCAGAGGGGGAGAGGGGGGAGGGACGGGCGGGGGGGGAAGCGGGGGGCACGCAGCCGGCACGCATGCTGCCCGAACTACGAATTCGTCCGGCGGCCCCGGGCGCTGCGCCAAGCGCGCCTGCAGCGCCTCGCGCCAGTTGGCGTCACGCCCGCGAGCCCGGACGACGGGCGGCAGCAGCAAGGCTGCCGCCCGCGGCGGCAGGGACACACGCGTCACTCGTCGTTCGTATTCAACCTGCCGACTGCGCCTCAAGACTTCTCTGGGTCCTTCGGTGAGGGACAAGAGAATTTCGTGGGGCACCTGGCGGCAGACAGGCCCCTTGCCTGCTCCTTTGCTTTGCGGTGCTCGTCCTCTTTCGAATGCGGGATCCTTAGACAAACCATGCCCTTCCCACTAGGCCGGCTCTTCATCCTGAGTCGTTCTCGACGGTCCCGGGTCCTCGCGAGGGCGACCAGGAATCGAACACTGAAACACAGCAGAATTGTTCTCAGTGCACTGAGATCTCTGCATTCTCTGTCGGATGGGCGACGGGGAAGGGCCACACGTCGGGTGTTGCCAGACGTGGCCTTTGCCCCCAAGGTGCTCCCAAGTTTTCGCGTTATGTTGGAGCCTCTGGGTTCTTCTGGGCCTCGCGAGGAGTGCGTTGGACGCCATAAGCGCGTCCCTGGGAAAACGTGGGCAACCTCGGGCCAGGGCCACTTCTCACAACACCCGATCACGCTCCCTCCATCTCTCCTCCCGCACTTGAATGATGATTCGACAACCGGGGGCGCTTGTTTTGCCCGTGTTCTAGTTCGACGTTGTTGTAGCGTTTTCGTGTGTGTGTGTGTGTGTGTGCGTGTGTGCGTGTGTGCGGTGTGTGTGTGTGTGTGCGTGTGTGTGTGTGTGTGTGTGTGTGTGTGTGTGTGTGTGTGCGCGTACGTGCGTGCGTGCGTGCGTGCGTGCGTGCGTGCGTGCGTGCGTGCGTGCGTGCGTGCGTGCGTGCGTGCGTGTGTGCGTGCGTGCGTGCGTGCGTGCGTGCGTGCGTGCGTGCGTGCGTGCGTGCGTGCGTGCGTGCGTGCGTGCGTGCGTGCGTGCGTGCGTGCGTGCGAGCGCGCGTGCGTGCGTGCGTGCGTGCTTGTGTGTGTGCGTGCGTGCGTGCGTGCGTGCGTGCGTGCGTGCGTGCGTGCGTGCGTGCGTGCGTGCGTGCGTGCGTGTGTGGTGTTGCGTGCTGTGTGTTGTGTATGTTGTGTGTTGTGTGTGTGTGTGTGTGTGTCTGTTGTTTCGTGTATGTTGTGTGTGTGTGTGTGTGTTGTGTGTGTTTGTCTGTGTGTGCGCGCGCACATTTTGCCATTCGGGGATTCTCGTTCGCGCTGTTTTCGGGTCGGTGTCATGTTGTGCTGCGCTGTTTGTATGTGTTGGGCTGCCGTCCGTTGTGCCTCCTGTGTGTTTGGCCGACAGCCGAAAAATCGAAAACGGGGGGGGACGGCCCCCAACGCTTCTCACGTCGACTGAGCTCCCGCATCGCCTTCCGTCCTTTCCCTCCCTCCGCCTCCTCGTCTTCTTCTTCTTCTTCTTCTTCCTCCTCCTCCTCCTCCACCTCGTCCTCCTCCTCCCTTCCCTCAGCCTTATAGCCCGTGCAGGGCGCGCTCCAGCGCTGGGGGGACACACACCGATGACGGTGCCGCTACGTCCCTCGGCCCCTCCTGTGGTGCCGCGATCCGGCCAGGACCGCGGGACAGCTGCAGCCGCGGCGGCGAACCAAAGGCATCCGTGGAGAGGCCGCGGCCGTGGAGGATCCGTTCGAAAGTTCCGTGGCGCGCTCTGGCCGAGACCTTCGAGGGAGAACCCGACCGCGACGACGGGGTCCCACGACGACAAGCGGCGGCTTCGGTGTCCCTGGCCTCCTCAGGGGCGCACCACGAGCGCCTCGCGCTTCGCACCTCCTCGTCCTCGTCCTCCTCCACCAGGAACGCGGGGAATGACTTGAAGGGGCCCAGGGGCACACAAGCAAATACACACAAATCTTTGGATTCCCCGGGCTTTTCTTTTGTTTTGATGTTCGCCTTCCCCCCACTTCCCATATTTTCGTATATTTTCGGGGGGATCGGCGATTCATTGTGTCTGTGCGTGTTCCTCCTGATGATTACAAGGGGGGCGGAGCAGGAGGAGCGGGAGTTGGAGCCGCATCGTCCAGGGCAGGAGCAAGGATAAGGGAGGAGCAGGACGAGGAGGAGCAAAACACCTGGACCCCCTGGCGCTGCAAACGAAGACCACCACAACCGTTTCTTGCCTGAAATTGGAAATGATAGCGTTATGTGCTATTCTTCCTTGCCTCAGAGGGGCCTCGCAGCCTCACCGAACCCCAGAACTGTCAAAGACGACTCAGGATTGACATCCGCTCCTGGGGAAAAGGTCGAAACCTGGGGGGTAGACAAACAAGATCGCAAGAGCTCTGAAAGGTGCACCATGCACTTGTAGCAGCATCGATCAACCAACCATGAGTAGGGGAGCATCCCCCCCTGGGGGAGCCCATCGCATCGACGACCTGACGAGAGGGGTGCCGAATACGATGAGTCTCCAGGGTTGGTAAGGACCACAGTTCTCCTAGCTGCGGCTGGCGTGTCTGAGAGCACTTCCTCAAGCCTCTCGTTCAGCTCGTCACAATCTGGGCCGCGCGGTCACATTATCGGAGGAAGAAAACCTAACCTGAGAGCACGCATGAACTTGTGTCGGGGATGGACAGACCCCCCTTTAGTAAAACGTGGTTTAGTGAAAACGACCTGAAGCCCAAACCTGGCGGGCGCAAGCCTGGAAAATAACGGCCACGGCGCCCTCTCGAGAACCGAGGACGGAAGTGTTTGTTTCTCAACTGTTGTTGAATTCGACCCTTTTTTCAGTTGGCTGCCCTGTCTTTCTCATCGAAACACCAAAACACACACAAAATAGGGATGTTGCATTTCTTATCTGATGGTCTTGGCCATCGAGCGTCCGCTCTCGCTGCCCCTGCAGCTGCTTTGCCTCTCTCCAGACCACTCCCACCAGTCCGTAGCCTTTTCGGCTCAAATGTTGGCTCGAGCTCCCGAGGTTCCGCGCACGCTTGCCAGATGCCGCCGCGGGCAGGTTTGAAGCGACGTCTGGCAGACCTGTCTGGCGACGAGGGCCCGCGCGGCGGCGGCCTCCCTGCTGCCCCTGCCGTCGGTGTCGGCGGTGTGCGCCAGCACTTGGGGGAATCTGGCGGCGCGCCCTGCGCGCCGAGGCGCTCCGTCCAGCTCGAGGGGGAAGTCGTCGGCGCCACGGAGAGGGGCTCGCCAGCGTCACGCCGCCGAAGGGCGGTCTGCAGCGGAGGAGTCCAAGAGTGCCGAGGTCGGCCTCGCACCCACTGCCGCCAGGAAGCGCGATCGGGGCAGAGGGAAGTCGGGCTCTGTGAGAGTATTCGGGGTGTGCTGTTGCTGCCCACAATCAAGGGGCCCGTGGGCTTCAGAGTTCCACTCGGTGTTCTCACGCACAGAATGCACAGCGATCACTAGTTGTAACTGTTGGGAGGCCCAGGGGACATCTGAGTTTACGTGGGTCCAAATTCCAACATCTAGAAGCAAGATTGTGCATCCATTCTTACTGCCGCATGAATTGTTTCGTTGTCTTTTCCTTGAGGCACCTCGCACGTGGGAGAGTTTTGTGACGGGGCCAAATGGCGCGGCGCTCGATTTTCGGAAATCGATGAAAGACACTGCGTTTGTATCTGCACACCCTGTCTTGGAGCGAAAGGATTGGGCCCGATAAATTCCACTCGGGCTGCATGGCGGTGCTGGTGTTTTTTTTCTAAGCAAGGGTCTGTATATCTGTTCACATGGAAATCACTACTAGGCGCTGGAAGTACGTCGGCAAAGCGGTTCGTCTTCACACTTCTAAACAAATCAGACGTTACAGCTAGCACCCTTGACGAGATCATGCGAATCCTTGCCTGGAGTATGATCTCGCTTTTGACAAGCATCGTTCCTCGTGTAAATTTGCTTGGCTCCCCCGTTGCCAGCACCAATGACTACATCGCAGGCGGCTGGAACAATGTTTTGACGCAAGTCCGCGGGGACTGGCAATTCATGTGTGAACTCTTTAGGTTCCCTGCGTGGAACGGAGCCCGAAATATGTGCTGGATTTGTGAGGCTAACAATACTATTCCAGAACTCATTTTCACGGACTGCAGGCCGTGCTCGGGTTGGCGCCGTGCTATGCGCACCGACGAGTCGTACGTAGCAGATGTGAGTGAGCTGCCCGTTCTGTTGCTGAAGGCAATTGGTATGCGTTTGGAATGCGTGGCGATCGACGTCTTACACTGCGTCGATCAAGGCGCCGCCTCTCACATCATTGGGGACATTGTTTGGGCATTGGTATTGGCCCGCGCGTGGGGCAAGCCAAACGCGGAGGAAAACACTGCCATGCTATATAAGGAGGTGCAAGCCCATGATAAGTCGAGGGGAGAGGCATCGCGCTTGCAGGACAAGCTCAAGGTTGAGCGAATTCACACGAGCGGAGGCTGGCCAAAGCTTAAGGCCAAGGCCGCTGTCACGCGACACCTCGCCAGGTTCGCGTTGAAACTCGCCCTCGATCATAATGATGGTGAGGTCCACAAGCGCCGTCACATGGGCGTCGCCCAGAGCCCCGTTGAATTCTACGACATCATTGAAACAGAGGGCATGTTTCTGTCGGGCGACGCAAAGCAACAGCTGCCTGAGATTGGGCGGACATTGTGTTGCTTGCACCTCCACTTGTCAGCGGAAGCATCGAGTGGGGCTGCGCCAGTTGAGCTTTGGAAGTTCCAGCCAAAACATCACCTCTTCTTGCATCTATGCGAGTGGCACGCCATTCAGTATGGCAACCCAAGGTTTTATTGGGTGAACGCTGACGAGAACATGGCCGGTCACATGATAGAGGTGGCGCATTCCTGCCACCCTCGGACGATGGCAGACGTGGCCATGTACGACTGGTTGCTGTTTACGTTCGCCGAAGCTGGAAAGGTGGAAAACATCACCATCAACATCATCGCCACGCCGCCTAGCACAACCATCACATAACCACGATCATCATTAGTTGCATACGCACAAAATAAAACACACCGTCACAATATCACTGCCCCCTCTGTAAGCTCATCATCACCATTAACATACAAAAGACGGTTTAATCCGGACGGTCTCAAACAAATCGGCGCCGCCGTGTTTCACCAGGGGGTCCATCCGAGAACAAACGTGTTTAAACTAATAGAGCTCGCCCAAAACCCTACGGCCTCAAACACAAGGGAAAACCAACATTGCTTCTCTGTCTGCTTTCAGCACTGCGATTCCGTTCCCGTCTGGTGTCCAGGGGCGCGGGCATCGGCGGTTCGGGTGCCCCAGGGGCTCGGGGCCTCCAGAGTCTCAGGGCCTCTGGGGGCATAGGGGTTTTGTGGGGGGGCTAGGGGCCCCATAGGCTCGGAGACTCAGGGCCCCCCAGGGCCGAGGGGGCGTAGTCCAGGGGTCAGGGGATGGGCTCGGGGCCCTCAGGGCCTCCCAGGGCCCTGGGGCCCGAAGTGTCTCGCGGGGCTGTTCGCTCAGGGGCTCGCGCGCTCCAGAGGCTCCAGAGCACAACGTCGCGGGGATTCCTCGAGCTCGGATCTGACCGCGTGGGTCAATCAAGTCTGCATCGCATGATCTGTAGCCCTTTTATCTCAAGTTGTTTCATGTGTGTCAAAACCTGAACGTTCGCGCCGCATGGATCCAGGCGGTGATTCGCCCGTGTTCGGCACTTGGCGAGAAAATTCTCCAATCGTCATCCCCGCCGGCGTTTCAGAAGTTACTGATGGAGCGGAGCAGCCCGGTCTTCAAGAGCCAGAGCTGCACGCAGCCGACGAGGTACTCGAGGACGAGGCCAACGACGACGACGCATCCACCGTAGCTCCTTCTTCTACTCACATCAGCGATTTGATTGTGCTCAACGAAGGTACTCAGGACATTGGCGTAATCATCTCCACAACGATGATGCAGATTGAACAGACCAAATATACGTTGCAGTCGTTGCAGGAACTCGAACCGTCGTTGCAGATAGTCGGCACAGCGGCGAGCTACATCCAGGTTTGCTTCGATGGCGAGTTGGCGAGTGCAGGTGTGTCCAAGACCAAGCAAGTGAGGGAGTGGCTCAAGCAGATCAAGGTTGGTTGGACTTGTGTGAAATTTATGGTGGACGAAATCACTAAGAAGACCACGAAACGAGCCATCGACATGCCCGACTCCGTTCCGAGTGAAGGTGCTGCTAGTTCATCTGGATCAAACGCCAAACAATTCAAGACAGTGAAAGACGACAGTTTGGAATAAATGGTTCCAGAGATTCATTGCCACAAGCTTCTGGATTCAACGAATCAGCAATTCATTGTATTGGTTTGATTTCTCGCGGCAGCACTATGCGCAAAGTTTAACTCGTTCATTTCGCTTCTTGGATTGATCGCTGAGTTCCTCAACAGCCAGCAACGGCTGCATCCATGCAGCTGCAATTTAGACTGGTTGCAGCGTTACCGATACAACCATCATTCTCACATCGTTGCTCCTCCTCCCCCTGTTCCTCTTCAATACGTCTTCAGGGTGATCTGCGAGAGCTAGGGGTTGAGACTCAACAATTTCCGCTCGTTGCTCCTCATCATCCTTCCTGTTCAAGAATAATTTCATGGGGGGCCCATTCAACTTCTCAGGGTGCAGGGGATCCGGATTTCAGACGAGCTTTCAGAAGTACTCAAGAGGATGGGCCAGAGCTAGGCATCGTTCTTCATCATCTTCAGTCTCCTCTCATGGATCATTATCACTGTTCATATCCAGGAGCATCATGAGGAATTCCTGAATTTCTCTCTCAGCGCGCAAGAATTAATGGCCACCAAAGTCAAATTTGACATAATTAAATCAAATGTGTTTTAATGTGGCTTTAGGTTTTACTACATACATATATGAAAAGTCAAACTCAAATTAAGTCACATTTCATCACATTATGTCAAAGTTGACTTATGCAGGGCCTGGGTCTCTCCTGATCACAAGGGCTTCCCCAGGGTTCCATGTGAGCAAGGGCCTTCCTGGGTCAATTTGGTTCGGAGCCTATGATGGCTTCTATTATACAGGGCCTGGGCCTCTCAGGGCCCACAGGGCTTCTCCAGGGCTCCATGTGGGCAAGGGCCTTCCTGAGCCCAGAGGTCCGGAGCCTATGCTGGCGTCTATTATACATGGCCAGGACATCTCAGGACCCCAATGGCTCCCTCAGGGCTCCATGTGGGCAACAGCCTATCTAGGCCTAAGGGAACTTCATTAGGTTTCCAGTAGGTCTCCTAAACTGCACCATGCATTACGTAGCCAATGTTTGGTTCAAGATCTTCGCGAAACTAAGTATACCCACGAGTCAACCTTTCCATAAGATGCCGCGTGTGGGAGGTGTGCTCAAACCGTCAGCTGCCGAACTTGAGGCAGCCAGGACGATTCTCAAATCTTGCAGCGACGCTCAAGCACGTTCTAAAATTGGATGTTTCTCTGCGTGGGCAAAGAAAAGCGATGTTACTGACATTTCAGCAATGAAGGGTGCTGACCGCAAGAACGGTCTTCTGATCTACATGGCCTACATGGGGTCAAAAAAAGGTACCATCAAAACGATCGAGAGCGAGAAATCCGAGAACTTCAACACGGAGAGGGGCCGCCAGAGGCTTTGGATGTCCCAGGAGAAAACGGATACTGACGTTGGTCCTTTGAAAGGAAGAGCTTGGCGTGAGGCAGTTGACAAAAGTGGGGAACCAATGTTGGAGACTCGCCCAGACCCAATCACAAATTCCAACGAGGATCCGCTGAAAGAAGACGCCGTGCCGACCGAGCGGATGGAGCAGCTCGACACCGAGATCGTTTCCAAAAGAACAAAAGTTTGAGGCCAATCGCCCAGACGCCGAGGAGGCGGTCAACCTGCAGAACTTCAAGAAGGAGAGGGGCGGTCAGCCCCAAGTCGAGGTAAACAAGGAAGAGTTCAGCCCCGAAGAAACAACAGAGAAGGAGATCCCAGATCTCCTGGAGCCGATGGCGATGCAAAAGCTTCCGCGGACCTTAAACGACAAGATTTGCGACATCAACATGATGTTGCCGCAGGCGCAATCTAACCGTTTGGTAGGGGTGCTCGCGACGGACATGGAGAAGTTCATGAAAAATGCCAACACCGCGCACAACACGATCGAAAAAATGATGGCATAGTCTGGTAACATCAAGCGCGATGCTGTGCCTGGGGTCATTAAGAAGATCAGCGAGACTCTCAAAGAGTTCCAGGAGATCGAGACGTGGGCCATCAACTTCGGCATCAGGGACAAGCCGAAGAAGGTCGGCAAGAGGAAGATGAACATCGATTGAGGTCCTGCTCTGTATGGGTTCATGTTGTGCGAGATTCCCTCGGCGGAGCCTGTCTGCAACGTTTGCTACTCCTAGGCGTTCAACCTGCGACGCTCGTGTGGCGTGTGGAAACGCGCCTCGGCCGTCTTGAAAAACATTTACCACCACGCTCCGCTCTGGGCCAAGGGTTCCATAGGTTCTATATGCAACCCCAAGGGTTTCATGTTGGCCAAGGTCTCCCTAAAGCTCGGGTTCTAGAACAACCCCAAAGGCTGGCCCCGAAAACATCCCTAAAGCCCTGTCCCTGAAACATCCCTTAAGCCAGGGCCCTAAAGCATCCCCTCAGCCCAGCCTTTAAAACATACTGAAAACACTGCTTTTAAAGCATGCCTGAAGCCCGGCCCCTAAAACATCCCTACAACCCGGCCCTTAAACTATCCCTAAAGCCAGGCCCTTAAATCATCCATACAGCGTGGGCCCGAAAACATCCCTACAGCCCGGCCCCTAAAACATCCCTACAAGGAAGAACCAAGTCAAATTAGGTCTAAATTGACTTGGTGGCATGTGCGTGCGTGCGTGCGCGCGTGTGTGTGTGTGTGTGTTATGTGTACGGTCGTAAATCGTATTGGCTCAATTAAGGCTTCTTCTCTATATCTGCGCACAGTGATGGCCGATTGTACCTGCTTGGGTTATTGAATGATGAGTTCTGCGGCCGCCTGGGCCGAAAGGGTGGATATCTCTGACGATGACGCAAGAGACAAATTTGATAATAACATTACAATTGCTCTTGGCACTCTTGATGCATTGTGGAAGTATGCTTTCAAAATTGGAGAATTCAAAGCAGAGCCAGATTTTGAAAAGCGCGTGCCGTGGCGGCAGACAATCGCCGACATCTTCGTCAAGACAAAAATAATGATGAGATGATCAACCAGAAACCGTTTTCTGAACAACTTAATGCTTGGCTCAAACCATCGGGGAATACTCAGTTCGCCTCGTTTCAGAAAATTGAACGGTGCGTGCTTCGGCTACGATCTATGATTGGCCGGCTCCGTGAAGTGAAACGTTTGACTGAGAAGATCCCCGTAAAGTACACGAGCCTCCAATCGGTAATCAATATCATCGACGTCCCTGTGGGCCAGCGCGCATCAATCGTTGACGACGCCAGTATCGAAGAGCAAGAGCCTGGAAACCCACACCTGATTCACACGATTTCAACGGAAGATTCCGAGAGCGAAGCAGAGCAGTTGGTTTTGTCAGGTGGCCAATGGCCCCTACGAGAGGCCGAAAACGTCGACGGAGCTGACGGCCCTCTTCAAGGGCAAGGGCAAGAAGGGCAAGGGCAAGACGAGCAAGCAGGACAAGAACAGCAAGCGGAACAAGCGCAAGCAGGGCAAGCGCAAGCAGGGCAAGCAGGGCAAGTGCAAGCAGGGGAACCAGGACAAGGACGAGAGCGCCGAGACCAAGCCCAACAGAGACAAGCAGGTACCGAATAAAAATTAGCCTGGCGAAGGACCCCACCATATGCAGTTGTGAATATTGCAAATATGAATATCGTTTTCGGTGGCGCTACCTCTGGGTAGGGGAGACGCATGCGAATACCCCCACTGGGGCCTTCGGTGGAGCTCCCTATGGGGCTACGAAGCGCTGCCCTGGGTGGGGGAACCGCATGCGGGCACCCCCACTGGGGCCTTCGGTGGAGCTCCCTATGGGGCCACGAAACGCTGCCCTGGGTGGGGGAACCGCACGCGGGCACCCCAACTGGGGCCTTCGGTGGAGCTCCCTATGGGGCTACGAAACGCTGCCCTGTGTGGGGGGGGACCGCATGCGGCAGCCCCACTGGGGCCTACGGTGGAGCTCCCTATGGGGCCACGAAACGTTGCCCTGGGTGGGGGAACCGCATGTGGACACCCCCACTGGGGCCTTCGGTGGAGCTCCCTATGGGGCTACGAAACGCTGCCCTGGGTGGGGGAACCGCATGTGGACACCCCCACTGGGGCCTTCGGTGGAGCTCCCTATGGGGCTACGAAACGCTGCCCTGGGTGGGGGAACCGCATGTGGACACCCCCACTGGGGCCTTCGGTGGAGCTCCCTATGGGGCTACGAAACGCTGCCCTGGGTGGGGGAACCGCATGTGGACACCCCCACTGGGGCCTTCGGTGGAGCTCCCTATGGGGCCACGAAACGCTGCCCTGGGTGGGGGAACCGCATGCGGACACCCCCACTGGGGCCTTCGGTGGAGCTCCCTATGGGGCTACGAAACGCTGCCCTGGGTGGGGGAACCGCATGCGAACACCCCCACTGGGGCCTTCGGTGGAGCTCCCTATGGGGCCACGAAACGCTGCCCTGGGTGGGGGAACCGCATGCGAACACCCCCACTGGGGCCTTCGGTGGAGCTCCCTATGGGGCTACGAAACGCTGCCCTGGGTGGGGGAACCGCATGCGAACACCCCCACTGGGGCCTTCGGTGGAGCTCCCTATGGGGCCACGAAACGCTGCCCTGGGTGGGGGAACCGCATGTGGACACCCCCACTGGGGCCTTCGGTGGAGCTCCCTATGGGGCCACGAAACGCTGCCCTGGGTGGGGGAACCGCATGTGGACACCCCCACTGGGGCCTTCGGTGGAGCTCCCTATGGGGCTACGAAACGCTGCCCTGGGTGGGGGAACCGCATGTGGACACCCCCACTGGGGCCTTCGGTGGAGCTCCCTATGGGGCTACGAAACGCGTGAGAGGTGTGCCGAGAGCAGAGGCAAGGAGGGGGAGGAGGGAGGAGGGGGAGGAGGAAGGAGAGGAACGCGGGGCACCGTCTCTTCAAAACGAGGACCCAACACCACAGGATGGTTGGGAAAAACTCAAACGCCTTAAACAAAACGACACGCACTGTAAACAAGCAGTAGGGACTCCGTCGGGCACCGTCGGGACACCATCGATTTGTTTTAAATCGGGACGCCGTCGGGACACTGTCGGAAACCCAAATAACAACTAATTCGGGACACCATCAGGGCACGATTAAATTGTGCGTGCCCGGATGGCGTCCCGAACGTTTCCTCGGTTGGAAAAACAGCACAAATCATTGTTAAAAGCCAGGCAAACGACGAGTGCGCGAGCGAGCAGACGTTTAAGAAGAGAATACACTCGAGGGCTTGGCACGCCGAGACTACGAAATGCAAGAGCATGGGGATCGAGGGTGAAGAGCTCGACTGTCGCCGCTCGGACGCTGCTAGGTGCGCGCTCGCGCAAGCAAGTTTCTAGGGAAACCGAATTTTCCTCGTCGCAAGGTTGGGGATCCTGTGCGAAGTGCGAATGTACGTCATCCGTTAAACCTGGCAGACACCAACACGCTTCTATTGTCGTGATTGCCGTGATCATCATAGCCTGCCAAGCCTACCCCAAGATGGAACATACAATTACGTGCTGGACGTTGTGATAGCTATCTCCAGGGCGTCGCCACACCCCGTCTGTCCGTCTTCAGGGGGAAGGTTCGGGGTACCTCGCTAATCCGTTGCTGGCTGATTTTGAATTGCGATTTCGCTTGATACACCCTCACGGCATAAATATTATTGGACGTCGTACTGACGCATTGTAGCATTTCGCCAGGGACATCATCGGGACATGCAGCTTGTCACTAAGGCGTCGTCAGGACTATCGTTAGGGATTCGCCCCCCCCCCCCCCCGCCTGCCCCACGATAGACACGGCAACAGCATAGTGGCGTACGCATCACATCACATCATGACCTTTGGCGGCGACTCATATGGTATGATCCTGCATTTCCTTACAAATTAAGAACACACGTGTACCAACACATGATCCTAAACGCCACTATATAAGATATTATGATACAATGGCTCAAAGTGAGCGTCTGGGGGGACAGTCGGCGGAGAGGGTTGTTGAGAAGGCCTTCCTAGGCGAGCCAGCTGGGACCCCAACGAAGCATCGGAGCATCGGCCTCTGGCTCTGTCAGCTCGCGCCCCTAAGACAGAGGGGCAGCACCTGAGCCATTGCAGGCGCAACACATCGGGTTGGCAAAGTCGGCGGCGACGACGAATGCGAATAGCCCAGGGGCGGGCACTACACGCATTCGCCCGGGAGCCTTGTCGAAGACATAGATCATCTGCGCCCCTGGATACACGCATTGCTCTCCCCTGGGCTATTCGCCCCTATCGTCGCCTCTGGCAAAGGCCCTCGACCTCCAACGCATTAGGAAAATCAAGGCGGAGGTGTTTCTATGTCAGTCTCTGGGGGCCCTCGCCAGGCCCCGAGACGGTCCAAAAACGGTTCGACTCGAGATGAAACACCAGCCCCAGGGAGTTGGTCGGGACCTCCTGGGACCGCTGAAACGAATCAAGACATCGGATGTCTGGGGGAGAGGGCCCTGCCGTAGTTTGGCCGCACCCACTGCGCCGCCGATCAAACAAACGTTTGTGAAAAGGCCCTGGGACACACGAGCAAATAGACATACATAACAGGATTCCCCATATGTTCCAATACTTTCTGGGTGTTTCTCTTCCCCCCCCACTTCCCATATTTTTCCATCCTTTCACGGGGATCGACGATGAATTGTGTCTGTGCTATTTTTCCCCTCCTGAGTTCGGTGGGGCGTTGTGCGAATCGGCACACATAAGTAACTGACGCCTCTGGCGCCTCCTGGCGCCGGCGGAACCGAAACGAACCGCACGCAGCAGCACTCCTCCTCCTCCTCCCTCTCCTCCTCCTCTCCTCTCCTCCTCCTCCCCTCCTCTCCCCCCCCCCCCCCCCCCCTCCTCCTCCCTCCTCCTCCTCCTCCTCCCCTCCTCCTCCTCCTCCTCCTCCCCTCCCCCTCCTCCTCCTCCTCCTCCTCCTCCTCCTCCTCCTCCTCCTCCTCCTCCTCCTCCTCCCTCCTCCCTCCTCCTCTCCTCCTCCTCCTCCCTCCTCCTCCTCCCTCCTCCCCTCCTCCTCCCCTCCTCCTCCTCTCCTTCTCCTCCTCCTCCTCCTCCTCCACCTCCTCCTCCTCCTCCTCCTCCTCCTCCTCCTCTTCTTCCTGACTCATCGAGGCGCACATCCGAGCGCCTCACAACCACCTGGCAGCCTAGACCTCTGTAAGGAAGGCAACCACACGCGCTCCCTCGGGAAACAAGCCAGCTTCGAGTCTCCTGAGGGCTTCAACCCCATGAGCCCCAGGCCTCTTACAGGGTGCAAGGAGACTCTTCAACTGTCTGGCGGAAAAGGAACCACATGCTAAGCACGCGATCGACGGATTATTCTGAGCCCGAAGAGAGGGCTCCGTGTCGAGAGCAACCAACTTATGCGGCCTCTCTCCTCTTGCCTCAAGCTTCCTGGAGGCCTCAACAGCTCTGGAAACAATTGACCCTGGGCACTCGGCCTGCCCAGGCTCTGAAACACGGCAGCGGCGGCACCAGCGGCTGCCGTCGGGACCATACCAATCATGCTCGAGAATCGGTCGCACGGGCCGAATCAGGCCAGCCGCGCGGGGCCGAATCGGACGAGCCGAACGGCGATCGACGACACAATCCCGACTATTCGTCGCAGTCCCGACGGTGCCAAGCCAGTGCGCGACACGCTCCACAAGCGCAAGCGACTTCAGCCGCCTCATCCTAATCTCGACGGGCACACGCACTCTAGCAGCCAAATGCTTGGCCCACACATCGGCCTGATTATTTCCGAATGTGTCACGTCTAGACACGAGCCCCGACACCACGGCCTGGGAGGTGGAATGCGCCTTTATCTTTCGCACCACCAAGCCGTTCACGCCGAGACCTCCGAAATCTTCTAGAAGCCCCCAAAAGACCCGCAACAAAGAAGCCCACGCACAGCAGAAAGCCGTGGTCGGGCCCTCGAACATAAATGCCTTCAAAGACAAAGTTGCTGTCAGTGACGGCCTCGATCGGGGGCATCGCCACTTTCAGCAGCTGAATTAGAGCAGTCAATTCAGCCCCGCCAATGTCTCTAACGGGGCCGTCGCAGAGGCCGTAAACCACATCCAGGATTCCAAGCGGATCCGGCGCGCGCGTGACGATGGCCCAGCCAGCCACAGCGCCAGCCGCCCAATCGCCCTCAAAAACGGAACCGTCAAGGTAGGCCTCGCGCGCTTGAATCAAACCTAAGCCCTCATGCCTGCGCCATACAACCTGCTGCTCACTTGGGGGCCTCCATCCCACGGGCACATGGGTAGCTGCCCACAGACATCTTTCCAGCAATAGCTTCACCGCTGGTTCGTCAGCGCGATCAGTCAGGACGCGCAACTCAGGAGGCACGTGCAGATGATCCTCTCCCTCGCAGAAGAAGTGTCTGTGTAAAAGCGTGCCCGTCGAATCGCACGACAGGCAGCCCTCATTCCCCACGTACCCTGCCTCGAACTTCCTGGACATCGGCCACTGACCATTCACGACCACGGATCTAAAGTAACCTCGTTGAGCGAAGTCCAGTCTCGGCAGGTTTTTGCACTCCTCGGAAACACATCGGCCCGTGGACAACAAGAGACGGATCGGCTCCCAGACAGCGCCTTTCTCCAGATGCCCCAGAGACTCGCCCAGGGAAACATACACCCACTGCCATGCTAGAGTAGCCCTCTCCAGTAACTGCGTGATGTACCACGGACACACCTCCCTCACATCGATCAGGTCACCTTCGTGCGCGAGCCACCGAAAGGGTTCTATGACCGCCCAGCCAACACGCTCCAGAGAAAGACGAACGGCCCCACAAGGACCTTGAACCTGCGTCCACTGCTTGATCCCCTGGCAGCCCAACATCGACGCCTCCAGATCACGGGCAGGCACCCAGGACTCCCAGAGGGCCCGCGCTAAGGCTACGATCGGCAACAGCGTCGCCCTGTAGAGCGGATCGATCTTGCCGTGGCACAGGAAAGTCAAAGTCCTGCTCTTTCCTGCAGTTCGCGGTTCGATGGCTGAGAGAGCCACAGCGCGATCCGACTCCAATTCACCAGCACTACACCCAGTGACCGACATGCCATGCGAGCAGGTCGCCTCAATGCCAGCTCGAGGCGCTGCAACAAGACGTTTTTTTGGTGCATGTCCAGAACTTCTTCATGCGCCTGACCTTCAGTCGAGCTTGAACCACCTTAGATCTACGAACAGTGCGGCAAATACGCCTTCGCGCAGTACATTCAACCCCCAAGTTCCTCTCATGCTTCACTGCAACCGCACCCGTGGTTCGAGCCAGCTGACATACAATCACCCCACGCGCCATCGCATCGTTGGACAAGACACGTGTTTTATCGGTGTGCACATGCAAATCATATTCAGCCAGAATGCTCTGCAGATCCCTAGTTGCCTGAACTAATTCACGACACACACGATCACGCTCGCCCACACGTTGCAACAACATATCATCAACCACCACCATAGGCATGACCGTTCGATGTGGTGAGTACACCTTGTCCAGGGGAAAGATGAGCGCTAACTTAAGCGTCGTTGTCGCCCAGCCACCCCCTGGAATCATCGCTCCGTAACAATGCCTTCAGACACCGCAGCTCCCAACGCAAGAAACCTCTGCATACGACGCAGCTCCACCTGGAGCCTCAACTGCCATAGCGGAAACCCAGTCGCCATCGCAGCTTGAAGGAGCCCATGATGCTGGACCTGCTCGAAGGCCTTCAAGAGGCCCAGGAGAACCTGAGCCGAGCACCAGAGCCCCTCACGAGACCCATATTCCCGAGACCTGCACGTTGCCCATTCGGACCAAGCAGATTGATGCTACACCGCCCGTTCACAAGACTTCCCCGCACACGCCCAGAAGTAAGCACTCTGATTGGCCGTCCCCCAAGACAAAGCCAGCGGGCGCCGCGGGCGGGCCTGTATTCCCGCCAAGACATGGATCAGAGCAATCGGTCGAACTCCGCCAAGCCTCTTCTGTAAGAAGGCACTGTTGGCGCTGAACTTGGGCCACTGCGCCTACGCCTCGATCGACGTCAGAAGATCAATAAGACACTCCAGGGCCATGTCATCAAGCTCCAACAAATGTCTCGGACGAATAGAATCAAACCCAACGCCTGAGGTATTCTTGAATGTCCGAAGGACATTTCTCATCAGCTCGACGCTAGGCCTGGGAGGCCGTTCACCCAGCTCTTCAGGCCAACTGACACACTGATGCCACTGCCCCACCTTCCACCGGCGGGACCACTCCTCTTGCAACAAACACATCTCACGCTGCTTGTGAACAGGAAGGCGAGCACGTTCCCGATCAGGGGCGCAGGGAGCCCAAGGAACCTTCTCACGCGTGATGGCGAACAGACCTCCAGCATCTGTGCCCGCTTGAGCAGTGACCCGCTTCCTGAACTCGCCGATGCGTTGCTTCATATCCCGTTCTGCCAGCTGCGCAGCTCGATGCTTGACCGCGCTAGCCAGAATCTGCAAAGCCCACGCCTCCATATCTCCCAAAGGAATCAGCAACAGCACACACCACCAGCGTCCCACATCTCCATCAGGTACCGAGGTCACTGCCGCAGGCGCCGTACAAATAAGCTTGCGAGCCGAAGAAAGCTCACGCATGCGAGTAACAGGCTGCTGCCAACAACCAGCAAATCTGAGCGTTACACGGATGCTCCGAAGCCAGGGAACGGCAGGCGACACACGGGGGAACCTGGGAGGCAGTCTGGGCAATGCGTCTACCCGTGTGGGCTCCACCCTTCGATCGCGCCCACGCATTTTCCGAGCCAGATCGGGCGGCACCTGAAACACGTCGACCCATTGCCGCTCAGCAGCTGACGCGAATGCCCCCCAGCCCCGAGACAACTGCTCCTGCGTGACCTGGCCCGTCGGCATGGACTGTCGAATATGGACCCACATACTTTCAGAGTCAAAGCTCGAGCATCCATCAGGCCGACCATCAGGAAATAGGCGCGGGACAGGCAAGACCCGCATTTTGGGCCTGCCCACAGTAGAAGCAATCTGTAGACATACCACCGAATGAGGACTGAGTGGCACCTCGAGGTGCACATGAGCTGCCACTGCCTCAAGGCCCTCGGACACCAAGAAGAAATCGATCTGGAGGCCCGCAGGAGCACAGGTCCCACCACCAGGGCCAACAATGGTCGCATCGAACCAATCCATCACTCCTGCTGCTCGTAGATCGTCTGGCTCATTGTTGAAGTCACCCGCAATCACGTAGGGCCTGCCTATCATGCGCACACGCTCCGCCACCAAGAATAAAATATCCAGGTGAGCGGTTGCCATGCCAATCTTGCCATGAAGGTACACGTGCACTAGGACAACCCCCGCCTTCGAGAATCCAGAATGCGAGCAGCAAGCCGCCCGCCCTGGAACAATGACACATTCCACTCCTTCGATCACTCCTAGCCCATGATGCTGCGCGCAACAACAGAGCAGTCCACCACTACCTGAACCACGACGCCCATCAATACACTCCACTGCAGGAGACATCATGCAGTTCTAACCCAAAACACGCATCCTGCGCGGCTCCTCCTCGCATTCACGTGGATTCAGACGTGTCTCCTGAACCATGATGGCGCCCGCCTGATCGAACATCAGACACTTCGCGTCCGCATCCTCGGTCGCTGGCAAGTCAGCACACGTAGAGAAACATATTGACGCTCATCGTGGGCACCCTCCATATTTTCGGGTTAGGAATGAGACCTCCCTTCGCCCAGTGACCCTGCCGATCGTAATTTCGTGTTGGCCTCCTCACGAAGCTCCTGGATCAGGCGCTTCTCGTCAGCATCTGAGATCGGGGAAGTCTGGCGACGGGCCTTCCACCATGTTGTCCCACTCCGCGTCGGACAAGCTGCTGCGATGCA
This sequence comes from Prorocentrum cordatum, assembly GCA_963575745.1. Taxonomy (NCBI): domain Eukaryota; class Dinophyceae; order Prorocentrales; family Prorocentraceae; genus Prorocentrum; species Prorocentrum cordatum. The sequence goes on along the minus strand of CAUYUJ010014822.1, from coordinate 97,551 downwards.
CGTCCTCGGGCACTGGAAGACTTTCACCACTGAGATCAACGACGCACGCCGCACCGCCTCCAGTATCCGTAGCACCCTCTTCAGCGCCGCCGCCTCCTGCCGCCGCTGCTGCGGCCGCAGCGGCCCCCGCCAGCGCCGCCCCTCCGACTCCATCTCGGTGGGCCGTGGGCGCCTGCAACAGCACCGTGAGCGGCTCCGCCAGCGCTGCACCGACCTGCTGCTGCCAGCCAGGGTGACTGCTGAGTACCTTCGCCACGTGCGAGGCCGCCGAGACCGCCGACTCCGCCGCCGCCGCCGTGGCGGGGGGGCCACGAGCCGCTTTGGCTTTGGCCTCATCCACCATCTGCTTGAGCTCCTGTTCCAGCTTGCCCACAAGGGCCCTGGAGGATGCATATTGCTCCGTGGCCTTCTGAATGGCCACATTCGCTTTGTCAAAGGAAGAACGGGCGCGCTGCAGTTCTGTGGCCTTGCTGTCAATGGCCTGCTGCGCGTCCTTGGCCTCCTTGACCGAAGCCAAGCCCTCGAACCCGTTCTCACGCTTCCATCGCATGTGATTGAGCTTGTCGCGGGCGGACTGAAACAAAACAGCAGCGGCCGCTTCGAACTGATCAGCAGACATCTCAAGCCACACTCTTAACCTGCTCCGAGTCGAAAGCCTGCTGCTGCTGCTGCTGTCCACCGCCGCCAGCGCCTTTGACCTTTCCGTTGTTTCCTGCCTTGCGCCGAGGGGCTTCGAACACAGCAGGAGGAGGATATGCCCAAGCACCACGAGGCACACGCCACGGCGGAGACGCAGGCACCAGGGACGCACCCTATGGCCCCTGCCCGTTGCACCCGGCCTGGCGGCAGCGAGCACGGAAGCCGTAATTGTGATAGCCGCAAGACTTGCAGTCCCAGCCAGACATTGCGGAACTGACACAAAGAATTCACCTGACGGCGCGGGCGGCAGGCGCGCGCGCGACAGGAGAGAACGCAGTGGGGGCCGTCCCTCCCCCCCGCCACTAAGGCCAAATCCTGAGCCGATGGCTACGGACTTGAGCCAAAATGGCTACGGACTCCTCCTCCTCCTCCTCCTCCTCCTCCTCCTCCTCCTCCTCCTGCTCCTCCTCCTCCCCCTCCCATCTCCTCCTCCTCCAGCCCAGACCAGTTTCGGCGGCGCGCCCAGGGGGGAAGGTGATAAGGGGCGGCGGGACTGCTCCGAAGCCCTCTGGCCTTCTGAGAAGCCGCCTCTGTCTCTGGAGAAGGCCTGGTGATCTTCAGGAGGGAGAAGGAGAAGAAGGAGGCAGGATGGATGGATGATGCAGTGGGGAGAAGAAAGATGAACATGATGATGAGGAGGAGGAGCCTTCTGAGAAGGCCCGTCTCCTCTGTCTTCCCCCCTAGGCTCGCCGCCGGCGGCCGTGGGGAGTGGGGGGAAGGAACGCGCACGTGGTGCTGGCGGCGAGCATCATAATGGAACAGGGACCGACCGTCCCGGCATTCCTATAGGCCTACCACGAAATTTTCTTAGAACCCCAAAATTGTCTTAAGAACAAAAACAAGGTTCTCAGAACATAAAACCGATGTATTAAAACAAGACGGTCCCAGCCAGATTTGGTCTAAGAACATTTCGTGGGAAACCTCAAAAGGTTCTTGGAACATTGTTTGGTAGGCCTATAGGAGCGCCAGGTCGCTTCGCCATTACTTGACATAGGGGGCGGAGCGGGGTGTGCGGCCGATACTAAGAATAGGTCGGGCATGTCCTCTCACAGGCGGAGTTTGAAGGAAACTGAAATTTAAAACATATCCCCCAATAGAAAAAACACCACGAAAAATCGTCCCCAAACTATGTTTTGACTTTTCTTGAATATTCCTCCTGTGCAAGGACATGCCCGACTTCATAGTTAATAAGAGGACATGGGGCCTGTGAGAAGGGGTCTGTGCCTTTCACGAGGCAGGAGGGCTTCGTGGGAGGACTTCTGACAAACCCCGCCTGCTCAGAAGCCCCCCCCACTAGCGCCAACGCCTTTACGCCACGAAAGTATATACACAGACCCTCCTTCAGGAGGTGGACGGTGAATACAGTCGCTGGCCCTCCGTAGTGATTGAAACACCGCCACCCTCCCTGATGCCCAAGAACAGTCAATACAGTGAAGGATGTCTCTGTATGTTTCGTTTGTGGCGAAGCCTTGGCCCGCTCCGGGAACCCTCACCCCCGAAATGTCCACACCTCTTGGAGGCCCGATTTTACTCGTGCGGGCCTCCGCCAACTCTCCGCAAACTTCCTCGTCTTGCTTCCGTCGGCCTTCTGCCGAGGAAGGGACGTCAACCTCTCGACCCTCCGAAGACGAACGGCCTTTTTTGGAACTCCCCATGTGCTTAAGCAGGATGCGTCAGTGAATGAGCCAGCCTGCGAACAGACTGGCAACGAATGAAGAACGTGAGGGAAAATGCCATACGAGGCCGGCTAATTCTCACGCCGACGTTGTACAGACCTCGATGAGGAAGCGGCCGGCAAGGCGGGCGCTGGTGCCAGCAGCTCCGTGAGCCACATATGCAAAACGGACGTCATGTCTTCAAAATCCCTGCCAGCTTGCTTGAAAACATAGGCCGCTTGAGATGCACCTGCACCTACCCTTGCCAGGTCGACATTCAGGCGCTTCCAGAACTGACGGAAAAACTCATTCGCCTTCAAATGAGGATGTCGCTCGATGGGCCACTGTTTGCCGGCCATGCCCAACACGTCGTTGTTCGAGACCGGGCTTATACCTGCACGACCATCCTTCGTGCGATATGGAGGCCCCGGGGAGGGGAAGGGGAACCAACGTCTCATTCAATCGATCTGATCATCGATCAAATTCTCGATCTCACAACTGATCTCACGATCGATATCACAATGGATCTCACTATCGATCTCACGATCGATCTCATTATCGAGCATACAAACGGTCACAGTATCGATTGAACAATCGAAGTCACGATCGATCTCACAAGCGATCTTCCGATCAATCTCACAACAGATCTCATTACCGATCTTCCAATCGATCTCTCCATCGATCTGACAAACGAACCCAAAAATCGATCTCACATTCGGACTTACGATCGATCTCATAACAGTTCTCACCATCGGTCTCACTATCGATCTCACAATCGATCTCCCCATCGCTTCCACTATTGGCCTCGCAATCAATCTCACAAACGATATCACTGTCGATCTCACTATCGATCTCGCTGTCGATCCCAATGAAGATCTCACGAGCGATCTCACCATCGATCTCACAACAGATCTCACGATCGATCTCACTATCGATCTCACTTTCGGTATCCATATATTTCACTACCGACCTGCCAATCGATCTCAATATCGCTCTCATTATCGATCTCACCTCACATCGCACTGTCGATCGCACAACCGATCTCACTACCGAGTTGATAATCGAACTCACTATCGATCTCACAAGCGATACGACGATCGATATCACAACATATCTTAGTATCGATATCCCAATCGATGTCCCCATCGATCTGATAATATAACTCACTATCGATCTGCCATTCGGACTCACGACCGATCGAACACTAGTTCTCACAATCGGTCTCACTATATAGTTATCCATCTCAATCGATCTCACCATCTATCTCACTGTGGGTCTTACGACCAATTCACGAAACGATGTCACGAACGATCTCAGTATCGATCGCACGGTCGATCACACTATAGATCTCAAGAGCGATCTCGCCATAGATCTCACAACAGATCTGACGATCGAGATCACAACAGATCCCACAATCGAGCTCACAAACAGATCTCACGATCGATCTCGCAAACGATCTCACCGTTGATCTCACAGCAGATTTCTCAATCGATCTCACCGCCGCGCCACCGACGGGACACCGCCGCGCCACCGACGGGACACCGCCGCGCCACCGACGGGACACCGCCGGCCACCGCGCGCCGGGGGGGGGGCGGACAACGGGCTCCACAGCCCCTAGGCCCAGCGGCATCAGTGCTCTCGCGCGCCCAGGCAGCGTCGCCCCGCCTGCACGCACGACACGAACACAAAACCGAAACCGATTTCTCGGTGTGGGGCTCTCCGTTCCACTGCGATCTCACCCCCAACCTCCGATCCACCTCCGCGGCGTAGGTGAAACTTACCACTCGTTTGCTGTCCAGCTGGGTTCCCGCACTCTGCTCAAAGGCCAAGGCCACTCCGACCAGCGCCTAGCCGCCGCCCCATCCCAGTCCGAGGCCGCCAGGGCCATCCCGACGCCTCCCAGTTTGTCCCCAATGCCTCCAGAAGGCCCACAATAGCTTCTAGGACGGTCCTGAAGGCCACCAGTGCAGCAACGATGGCCCAAGGCCCGAGAAGAACCCTCGAGGCATCCAAGAAGCTCCGGGAGGCCTCCAAGAGGAACTCAAGGAGACCACGCGGGAGTTTAAAAAGCACTGAAAGACCACTGGATGTTCAATGTTTCCTGCCTGTCGCCCTACTTCCTCAAAGAAGCCATAGGAAACCCCGATGTTCCCCACCAACGGTTCCACGGAGTCTCCAGCAATCTCCAGAGGGCCGGAAGACGGCCCAAGACAGGCCCACAACGGCCCGAAAACCCCACCCAAAGTCGACGCCAAAACGTCACAAGACAAGCCCAAGACAAGCCCAATACGGCCGGCCCTGGGACACAAACGGCCTGAATTCCATCACGTGCCCCCCAGAATGCCTCCGAGAGGCACCTCTTCAAGAGCCTCACCCGCGAAACAACCCCAAATACCTTGCTGGCGCAAGGGCAAAACCTGACGCACATCACAACCATCTGGGATCCTTGGGCAAACCGGTGTCCCATACTGCGGCCCTCTCTGGACGCGGGAAGTGAGCAGTCCACGGCCCTCAGGGGCCTGGGGACGAGAGGCATCACACATTACAACCCTCTGGATCCTTGGGCAAACAGGTGTCTCATGCTACGACCCTCACCGGACTCGGGAGGTGAGCAGTCCAAGGCCCTCACGGGCCTGGGAACGGTGGGCGTTACAAATCATAACCCTCTGGGCCCCGTGAAGGGTACGTCTATAATCCGCCAGACCCTTGGGGGTGTCAGACTGTAAGAGTTGTCGCTGGACATGAATGTATTTGTCTTGTGGCATGCGCGTTGTCCTAGGCTTTGTGGCCTATAGCTTCTCCAACCCAGATTCTATGTAACGGTCTGCCAAGGAACCGACCCACACTAAAACAAGCTCCCGCTCCCCAACAATCAGGTGCGAAAAGCGCCCAAATATCCCAAGACCGAAGATGGCCCCCAAATGCATCTAATGTTGCCCCAGAGGGCGCCAAGACACACTTGCCAGGGGAGCAAGTACACTGAACACAATATTGATTTGAATATGGTTGGCATGTCCCACGGACAAAGATCGGTCAAAGACGGCCCCAACAGTCCTGAAGATGCCGCCGAATCGCCCCGAATGGCAACAATATGGTCCCAAGACGCCCTCAAGATGGCAGGGCCTCTAGATAGCCCCGAGATTGCCTGAGTTGACCCGACGATTGTACCATAGGCGCCAAATGTGCCCCCGAGAGACCCCATGATGACCCCGAATGTGTTCCAACATTGCCGCAGCATGGCCCAGCCTGAGTGGCCGTCGGCAGATGGCGCAGCCACTCAGATCCGACCTCCTCCGGCGGCGGCCTTTGGTATGCGAGAGAATGTGGCTCATTTGTGTGACCAGCACGGGCCGGCGCCTGGCTACGAGCGCACGCTGACATGGAGTACGGATCCGCATGGAAGCGGGGCCCGCCGCTGACCCACTTGCCTTGGATGCCCGCTTCGGGCCTCCTGGTGGAACCTGGGGTTGATGGGGTTCTGCTGGGGTTCTGATGGGGCCGCGCGGGGTGCCCCTTGGTTCGAACGCCTGAGGCTGCGAGATTCCTGGCATCAGGGTTTGATGGGCCGCGCCTCGGCCCGAGAAAAGTTGGATCGCCACTTCTTGCCCCCGACTTGATCACCCATCTTCTAGCATACTTCACAGACGCTTTGCGTAAAGCATTGCTGTGTCTTCCATTGCACGCAGCGTTGCGTTGCACGCGGCATTGCATTGCAGGCGCGCGTTGCATGCGGCATTTCACGCAGCAACCGCGCAGGCCTCCTACGGAGCTTCCAGAGCGTAGGTTTGATGAGGTCACCCCCCAGTGCCCGAGGGATGACTTTTTTTGCACCCCCCTGCAGGGATCCACAGGCCCTAGCCAAAAACCGCCCAATCGTGCAGCTATGTGTAGGCGGGTTCAAGAGCGTAGGTTTGATGAGGTCACCCCTCCAGCGCCCGAGGGAAACACGTTTTTTGTACCCCCCAGCAGGGATCCACAGGCCCTAGCCAAAAATCGCCCCTGGGGAACGTGTAGCCGAACTCCACCCATTTTCCCCTCATCTCCTCCAACGCGAAATCTGTTTGGCTCATGGCGTTCTGCCTCGGCTCGCATGTCCGACGATTGCGCGTCGGACGAAGACTTTCTCGCCAAGTCCTCGCGCGGTTCTTCGCGCGATGAGGATTTTCTGGCGGATGCTGAGGGTGCCCTTCGCGTCGCTGAGCCAGAGAGCGACGAGGATTTTCTTGCCTGACGAGCCGCTCGTCGTCGCAGATGGGCCCGGGCAGGCAGCGGCTGAGGGAGACGGGCCAGGTCTGGACAGCATGCTCGCGCTGAACGCGGCGGCCGCCTACACGCCCCCAGCCGTGGTCAAGCGCGGCCGCAGGATATTGCCGAAGACTGCTCAAGCCCTCGTTCGGTCCCTGCAGCCGCTGCCATCGGATATGCTGAACTCTGGAGTGCCTCGTCTGACATCGTTCTTGTTGGACGCCACGCTGGGCAGGTCGACGGCGCTGGCCACCACGACAAAGCTTCGCCGTGAGTGCGGCGTGTCTGCAGGATCGTGGCACGACACTTGCGACGCCATCAGCTACGCGACGTTCCAGGTGTTGCGCGGCACGTTCGAGCGCTTCGCCAGGTCGCTGCTGGGGTGTGCAGGGCAGGGAGCGGCGGGGCTGGGCGTGGAGACGCATTGGATCCGTTGGTTCACTTTTCGATTTCGCTCGTACGACGGGACCAAGCAGTTCGTGAGAGTCGTCGGCAATGTGAGCACGTCGGTCGGATCAGGAAGTGCATCGTTCATCGAGCCGTCGGCTGCCAAGTACGAGGTGTACGTTTCAAGTGCATCGCGGGCTTTTTGCTTGATGAAGGGGGCCCGCCCGCAGTCGAGGCTCTTGACCCTGATGGTCAGGGAGCCGACGCTGCTGCACACGTCAGATGGGACGAAGGCTGAGTCCACCAACGCGGCGTTGGCCCACCTCGCATGCAGCGTCGATGTGGAGTTGGAGCGCATGTTTCTCAGGAACGTCGATGTCGTCATCACCGACGAGGCTGGTGCGAACATTCGTTATGAAAATGCTCGCCGAGCTGCTGCGTCGCGCCCGTCAGCCCTTTTGCACCTCTTCTGCGACGCTCATGAGAAGTCGAAGGTTGCGAGCTTGGGCCACGCGGTCCAGAGGCCGACCGACACGATGCTCATCCGCATGCAGCTTGCCACGAGGGGGAACATGCCTCGGATAATGAAAGCGATGCGGGGCCTCCTGGCCGAGCGGCTCGTCATCGTCCATGGCGGCTCGATGGAGGACGCTGGTGCTGCATGCGCCCAGCATGTGTATGACACGTTCCTCCCTGTTCGGTCATCTGGCGACAGGTTTCGGCGACGAGGTCGCAGGCAAGCTGGCCGCGGCGCTGAACGTCTCGGACGCGTCCTGAATGCAGGAGCGAAAACAGTCTTCGCCACAGGGTGAACGGCTACTGTTCCATCGTGCCCTCCCCCTTCCCCCCGTGCACTCTCCTCTCCCGTCCGACTCACTCAAGTGGCTTGCGCCATTCCGCCGACACCGTGGGCGAGTGAGAGCTTGCGGTTATCGTGGAAGCTGTTTTGTTGGTCGGGGCACCCTTGGGATGCATATGAAAGTCTCTTGAGATACCTCTCAGGGTCCTCTTGGAGGTCTCGTAGGGTCATCTTGGGGTCTTCTGGGGGCTTCTTGGGGGCTCATTGGGGTTTGATGAGGTCTCCCCGAGCGCCCGCGGAACGTTTGTTGTTCGACCCGCCCCACCCTGAAGGGATCCTTTGGCCCTAGATCGAAATTTACCCCGTAGGGCTGTTAGGGTAGGTCGGCGCGTGTATTTCTTCATGGGTTCCTCTGTAATTAAAGCTGTGCGCGGCCCGCTTAGCTTCGACCGGGAGAGGCTCGCTCTCGACCCGCGAATCAACAAAAATCTTCATGGAGTATTGTGTGATCACGGGCGGGTGTCCCTCCGACGTGGCGGCCCGAACCCTAGCCATAACCACAACCTTGCTTTTTAACCGACCCCTTGCGGGTAGCTTCATCGTGACCCGCAGCCCAGTCTGTGTCCTCGTCCCTCGCATGGCTCAGGGGCCTCGCGAGCGTAGGTTTGATGAGGTTTCCCCCCAGTGCCCGCGGGATGCGTGTTTTTTTGACCCGCCCTGCAGGTATCCATGTGCCCTGAAGCGAAAATCGCCCAGTAGGACTGTGGGACGTAGGTGGGCATGCTCGGTAGCTGCATGGCAAAATGTGCTGATGGTCGGGCGCCTACCCGTAGCGGCGGCCCCAGCCCGAGCCCTGGCCAGAGCGTTTCTTTGAACCGCCCCCCTTCGGCAACTTCATCACAACCCCACCCCATCACACTCTCAGCTCTACTCCTTCCCCTCGCCATTGTCATCCAGCGGGAAGCCCGCGCGGCGGGCGCGTTGCCCCATGATCACCGCGATGTGACAGTCCTTGCTCCCTGCCAGAGCAGGACCAAATCAAATATCGTATCTGTTTTCTCCCACCAATGGGCCGCAGGAACGTCGCCCATCAATCAGTTCCCATGTGGCGAAAGACGCGAAATCGCCCCATCAAAACCTCGTGGCTGATTTCTCGCACCGTGGGCCGCCAGAGAGTGGCCCGTCAACGAACTCTCAGTAGCCTGAGGACACGAAATCGTCCCATCAGAACCCCATGGCCGTTCTGCCATCAAAACCCGATCAACCCCAGAACCCACTAGGAGGCCCGACGCGGGCACCCAATACTTGCCTAAAGATAACATAGATGTTCGACGGTCCGCGCGGATTTCTTGCATCGGCGCTGGACGGAGCGCGCCGGGGGCGGCGCCGGAGGCGCCGCCAGGGGGTCCAAGCGCCGACCCAAGAAGTCAGCGCGGAGCACGGAACGTTGATGTCTATGCGTTTGTCCTTCTGCGGCTAAAAATCACGTCTGCGCCACCTCGGCGGCTCAAGACGTCCTAGAGAACTTTCTCCCTGTGCCTGGGGCGCCACTCCGCCGGCGGTCCCCCGCGGCACCCCCGCGGGCCCACCGGGGCGCAGACGGCCGGCTGCACGGCGCCAGGACGGCCACCAGAGAGGACAGGAAGACAGCCAAGCTACAACACACACCGCTTTGAGGAGAGGGCGCTTACGCGCGGCCTTGCGCGGGAAGCTTGCGCGGGAAGCGTACGCGTGAATGTCGACGTAGTTGACACCGCTTTCTTGTGTCGCTCAGCTAGCAGAGCCGCCCAAGATCAGCCCAAGACGGCCCAGCGCTGCCCCAGTGAGCGCAACGTGCCCTGACGATTCCCCAGGGGAGTCTAAGAATCTCCCCTGAGGCGCCCAAGGGGAACTCCAAAGAGGCCCTGGGAGGCCCACAGCATTGGAACACACATTGCGTTTTGACGATTCCAGGAGGCGTACTCGCTTCAGATACCCGCGGGAAGGCGTCCGAGGGCCTTACGAGTCCCCGAGAAAGACGCGCCAGGATGACCCCAAGATGGCCCGCCGATTGCCCCCAGCCCCCACCCGTATTTTCCAAAAATGGTCCGATCGAGCCTCTTCCAACTCATGCAGGCACACCTTCGCGATCAAGACGGCCTCCAGTCGGGCGTTGGCAGAACTGGCTTTCATGGGACCTGGTTTAGTGATGTGTACTGGGGGAGGCCCCCCCCGCCCCGTTCTACTAACCGGAATTGCCGTCACACGAAAAATCACCAACTACGGCAAACCTGGGCGAGCAACGACATATGTACATGTACGCCCTCCGCGGTCTCGCCTGCACGAACGTCCGCGTGGACACGCACTCCAGGGGAAACTGACCGCGTACGTGTACATATGTTGCTGGCCTCTGAAAACCTGGTTTAGCGATTCTGGCCAATTCAGGGGCTCCGGGGCCCTACTACTAACCGGGTCCCCTTGACTGGGGTCCTGGCTATACCCGATCTAGGCCCCCCAGCAGGACCCCAGCAGCCCCAAAGACGCCCTCCAGAGGGCCTCGAAGACCGCCCCCAAGCTCCCAGGTTGCCCCTTACGACGAACTCCAGAAGTCTGCAGGGAGGACCCCGACACCGCGGGTTGGAACGGCTGGAGATGCGCCGCTCGCCTCCTCGATCTGGAGCCTTGGGAAGGAAACTGTCACACATCACGGCTGCGTCTCGACCTGTGAAGATGCTTGTCATGCTCAAGCCGTCTTCGAACAGGGAAAGCGATGTTTTACGGACCCCTGCTGGCACCTGAATAACGAAGACGCTACAAAGTGCGGCCCCGCGGGACCGAGCGAGACCAACCCATGTTATGGAGTGTACAGGCCTGGAGAAGGACTTATCACATGTGGCGGCCATCTGGACCCCATGGCGTCACAAACTACACCCGTCTTGAAGTGCTGCGCTGGCACGGTGGCGGTCGCTTCCCACGCATCTGGCAGACCCTTGGAATCCTGATCATCCGACACTGTGCCGAGGTGCGGCATGTGGAGTGTCCCCAGGTCCCTTCGGATTCTTTGTAATCGATCCCGCATCAATTCTTTCGGCGCCCCACGGTCGCGTGATTTCTCGGAGGCCTCGCAAACGATGATTGTGTGCAGCCACTCTAGGAGCACTCGCTCGAACCACAGCGCCCAATGCCCCCCAAGAGGCACCAAACAGGGCCCCAACAGCGCGCCAAGACGCCCCTAAGAGGCACCCACAAAAGGCGAAATCCTTGCAAGAATCCTCCGCGAAATCTGGGGTAACGCAGCAACCACGCAACGTGACGGCCACTCCCCACTACAACATCGTAGCATTGCTTCCCTCCTCCCTCCACCATCCACCCTGCTCCTCCTCCTCCTGCTCCTCCTCCTCCTCCTCCTCCTCCCCTCCTCCTCCTCCTCCTCCTCCTCCTCCTCCTCCTCCTCCTCTCCTGGGCCCATGAAGACACGGTAACGTGTCTGGTGAGAATGGCAGAACCATCTTGAATGTAATTCGATGCTGCGATGGCAAGGCGGTCGGAATTACCAGAAGAAGCTGGTTATGACGGCTCTGCTCGACGCGGCACCTTTGCACTGCACACTCACGTTTACGCTGGCGCGGCTTCATCCGGGCCAGCATGTATTCCACTAGCATTGCTTCAGCTGCGCGGTCCGCTGGCGAGTGCCGCCTAAAACGTGCGCATATAGGAGATGCGTCCGCGTCAGCTGTCGCAAGCAAACTGGGCAGTTCAGAATTACTGCTCCCTACATAATGCCGAGTGATCGCTTGATCTGAGCCCACAAGCTCGGCGAATCTCGTGGGGACCGCAATTCTCGCAGACTGTGGTATGACATCGGCTACCTCGCTCACTCAGTTGCGGAGGCTGCGGCTGGCCTCGAGTCTGAGGCTGGCTGCGAGTCTGAGGCTGGCATCGCGGCGCCTTCAATCATGGGGATCAGGCGGAAGTTGTATTGAAGCAGGGGCTGGCTGAAGCCCACGAAGCAACCCATCAACGATACCACCATGACGTACTCCGCCATTGCCACAGCATTCGAGCGCGCCCGCAGGCTCAGGAAAAGGAATATAGAGAGCAGCACGGAGCCGTAGCAACCAAACGAGAACAACTTCCAGGGTAGCGTCCACGACAACAGTGCCGACCCTGATGGGAACTTCTGCTGCGCCATCTGAATGCATAGGTGGGAACATCCAAGTAGTCCAAACGTGAGGACGCTGAACACGAGGAACAGGTAAAGCCCCAAATAGTGAACGTTGGTGTCGAAGCTGGAAGAAAAAAGGCCCACGATCCACAGACCGAGTGACGCCAGAATGCCACACACGAGAAAGCCCGTCGGAAGACGGGCTCTCATATGCATAGGTTCCCCCCGCCGTTCCCAGAAGTAGCCTGAGAGGCGGAAGAGTGCCCAAAGGTCCACCAGTTGAAATGCGGAAGCTGCTGTCAATGCGATGCGGAACGCGTGCACCGACACCCATGTGGCGCTCGCGCTGTCACTGATGAGACGGATGTCCTGGTAGCCTCCCACATCGGAGCCTTGCCAGCCCTCGTGCATCATGCGCCAGCCGTAGTAGTCAGTGCCGCAGAGCACCATGCTTCCCAGGGACACTGCTGGAACCCCCCACGGCAACAGATGGATGAAATGCCATTCTGGCCAGTACGTGCGGCCATGAAACCACCAAGCAGCTCCGGCTGCAGAGGATGCAACCAACGCCATAAGGCCAAATGCTACACACAAACCCGTCACCGAGTACGGGGTAAACTGCCACGCAACGTCTACCCGATGGCAATCCGAATCCATAGCCCAGCAAGTGTGTTGTGATCCGACTTGATACTGATCCAACGCCGCATTTCCTTCCGCATGGGTGTTGTACGCCCTTCCTGCAATTTCGCCTCTGCGCACCGAACTGCATGAGCCCGCTGGCATCCACACAAGCCAAAGAGGCCGGAAGCAGAGCACGTCTGCGTCGCCCACCTCGCCGTCACATCCTATCTCGAAAAGCTCCGCCGCCTTAACTTCGCATACGGTCTGTACAAAGGATTGCTCCCTACGGACAAGCAGAATAGTGCCGATCCAAAGCCCCAGAAGCAAACTGAATGACAATACGAGTGGCCCAATCGCGTTGCCGAAGTACCATGACTGCCATGAGCGCAGCAATCTGCTAGGAAAGTTCGCCATCGTTTGATGAATACCTTGGGCCACAGTCTTATGGAAGACACTGCTAATCAGGGGAGAAGGCTTGCTTGCTTGCTGATGCCCAGCGGTAGCCAGACCTCGTGCGGCCCACCTGCAGTAAAGAGCTGGCCAGCACACCGATACCTCCCAATGCCTCGGGACTACCCCGATCCGATCCCTCAGCATGCTTGGCAAGACGCGCGGAGGCGAGGTCTACTCCGCGCATATCCTTTGGAACCCTGAGGGGCCCAAAGAATGACCGCGACGCACGCCGCACACCGCCGACGACCCACCCCGCGGCCCGCTCGCGAGACACAACCGCAGACCTCTGGCGCTTTGATTTTTCAATGCGTAGGATCATGGATCCTCGACCACTTCTTCAATGGTTTTCGACGTTCACGGGCCCGAAACCAGCCAGCCTCCAGAGGCAAAGCACGGTGACAAACTGGCCAGTTCGATGCTCGATGCGCCAGATGTCCAGGACCGCGGCCCACACACGCCACCCACCCACACAGCTGCACAAAAGCAAAACCAGCCGCCAACGGCGGGCTGGCGGCGACCACGGGCGCCTCCTCAAAAATTGTTCCGTCGCAGCACGGCAGAGGCAGTCCGAACGGGCGCTCGCAGTAGCCGGGGGCGCACGACTAACTAATTGTCCGCGCATCCTTAACACATGCATCTTTGGTCCTGGCGCCGCACACGCACACAGTGGCACATAGTATGTCTCAATTGTTTGTCCTGATCCGAAACCCTGCAACACCCCCCCCACGAAGCAGGACCACTCGGACCCCTTGTCCCAGAGGCCTCCTGGACACCCCTGCAGCGGGTCTCCCAGGACTTGCTGGCCTCCTGGCCTAGTCAGCGAGCCCAAAGCTGCCAGGAGCGCACACGAGAGCCCAAGGCGCCCCCCCACAGACACCCACTAGCTGCCCGAAGACGGCCCAACACACACCCCAAAGAGGACCTCGACATACATACAATCAGACAACTAGCCTGGCGACGAAGCCAATCCTTTCTCAAACCGAGGCGCCTGTGAGCCGGACGGCTCAATATATTCTAGGCCGCTCGAGGCGAAACGCTCTTACGCCCAGCGCCTGACTATGCTTTGAGGCATGAGAATTGAAATTGCTGCTGATGCTTTCCTTCCCCACCTACCTTTCCGCCGCATCAGGACTTGACGCAGCAGCGCTTTCGGTCCCAGCCCCAGCTGCGGCGACGCAGGGGGCAGGACGATGACGACGACGACGACAGCGACGACGACAACGACGACGATGAGCCGAGGGCGAGGACGAGGACGACAGCGACGCAAACACAACTGCAATGCGACCAAAAACTGCTGCAATGCTCATCAAAACTGTTTTTGTGCCGTCTTAGTCGCCTGCGTGTTCGCTTCAACCCCCTCCTGAACCACCCCAAACCACGCTGGGCTCGCACGCGGAATTCAAGCTCAAACTCTAGCAGCGCTACTACAGCGCAATAAAACATGCAATGCAAATACAACTGCAATGCAGAACACCTTTTGTGTGTCGCAGTCGCCGGCGTGTGCGCTAAAGCGCAACAAAAAATACAAAGCAACAAGCAACTGCAATGATCAAAACAATTGTTTGTGTGTCGTAGTCGCCGCCGTGTGCGCCTCAACCCCTCCTGAACATCCCCAAGCCACGCTAGCCTCGAACGCGGATGCCTAAGCTAGAGTTCCAGCATTCGAAGCTCAAGCTCTAGCAGCGAAAGAACGGAACTCCTAAGCTGAAGCTTAAGTCCTAAATTTTGAGCTTGCTCTGTTGAAGCTTGGTGTCCCGTCGTGCGCCACTCGGCAAAGGAATTCATACTAAGCCGCTCGAGGCGAAACAATCTTATGCCCCAGCGCCTTACTTCGCCTGTGGGCATAAAAACTAATGTGGCTGCGGATGTGTTCCCTCCCATCTCCCTTTCCGCCTCAACTGGACTTGACGCAGCAGCGCTTCGGGTTCCAGCCCCGGCTGCGGCGACGCAGGGGGCAGGACAATGACGGCGGCGACGACGACGACGACGAAGTCAAGGGCGAGGACGACGGCGACGGAAAAAAAGTAAATGCACAAAAAACATGTTTTTGTGTCGTAGTCGCCTCGGCGTGTGCGCTTCAAACCCCTCCTGAGCCTCCCCAAACCACGCTGGGCTCGCACGCGGAATTCAAGCTCAAGCTCCAGCTGCGAGCCACCACCCGCGCAAAAAAACCTGCAATGCAAACAACCAGCAGTGCACAAAAAAAAATGCAATGCACAAACTAACTGTTGTTGTGTCGTCTTAGTCGCCGTCGTGTTCGCTTCAAACCCTCCTGAAATTCGCTGGCGTGTGCGCTTCAAACTCTCCTGAACCTCCCCAAACCACCCTGGGCTTGCACGCGGAATTTAAGCTCAAGCTCTAGCAGCGACACTACAGCGCAAAACAACTGCAATGCAACAAACAACTGCAATGAAAAAAAATTGCTTCAGTGTCGTAGCCGTTGCCGTGTGCGCCTCACCCCCTCCTGAACCTCCCCAAGCCTCGCTAGCCTCGCACGCGGATGCCTAAGCTCAAGCCCTAGCATCCGAAGCTCAAGCTCTATCAGCGAAAGAGCGGAACTCCTAAGCTGAAGCTTAAGTCCTAAACTTTGAGCTTGCTCTGTTGAAGCTTGGTGTCCCGTCGTGCGCTTCACCGCAAAGGACTTCGTACTAAGCCGCTCAAGGCGAAAAAGTCTTACGCCCCAGCACCTCACTTTGCTGTACTGCAATGCAGAAAGCATGCAATGCGAAAACAATTGTTTTTGTGTCGTAGTCGCCGACGTGTGCGCTTCAACCCCTCCTGAACCTCCCCGAACCACGCTGGGCTCGCACGCGGAATTCAATCTGAAGCTCTAGCAGACCGACTACATCTCAAAACAACTGCAATGCAAGCACACACTGCAATGCAACACAACTGTTTTTGCGTCGCAGTCGCCGCCGTGTGCGCCTCAACCCTCCTGAACCTCCCCAAGCCACGCTAATCTCGAACGCGGAATCCTAAGCTAAAGATCTAGCATCCAAAGCTCAAGCTCTAGCAGCGAAAGAGCGGAACTCCCGAGCTGAAGCTTAAGTCCTAAACCTTAAGCTTCAGGCTTGCTCTGTTGAAGCTTGGCGTCCCGCCGTGCGCTGCACGGCTAACAACTTTACAATAATACTGCGAGGGGCCTGCGGTGCCCCTGAACGGGTCGCCAAAACACGTCGAGCCACATTCAACGTTTTCCATTCACGCGCGCACTCTCGCGTCTCTGTCCGAACGAGGGGAGACAGCGACGAACGCCCCGTGGAACTCACCATGGGGCCACGAAGCGTGCGTGTGAGGGGTGTGCTGGAAGAGGGCGGGGCAGCATGAGGACGCAACCACCGGGGGTTCGGTGGAGATCCATATGAAACCATGATGCGTGTGACGGGTGTGCCGGAATGGGGGGGGCGCCGCATGCAGAAGCAATCATTGGGGCTTCCGGGGGAGCTCCCAATGGCCTTTCGCAACGTGCGAGGCTTCTGCTGAACTGGGGCGTGGCCACCGCATGCACACGCAACCATTGGGACCTTCGGTGGAGCCCCCTGTGGGGTCACGAAACGTGTCAGGGGTGCGGGGCCGAATTTGGACGCAGCAGCTGGACCCATTGGTGGAGCTCCCTATGGCGCCACGATGCGTGTGAAGATGCGCCGAAATGGGGATGGGCAGCATGCGGACGCAGCCACTGGGGCCTTCGGTGGAGCTCCCTATGGGGCCACGAAGCGTGAGGGGTCTGCCGGAAATGGGGCGTGGCCGCATGCGGATGCAGACACTGGGGCTCTCGGTGGAGCTCCTTACGAATCCACGACACGTGTGAGGGGTGTGCCGAAACGGAAAAGGAAAGGCGATGATGATGAGGTGGACGGAGGAGAGAGAGGGGGAGGAGGAGGAGGAGAGGAGAGGAGAGGAGAGGAGAGGAGAGGAGAGGAGAGGAGAGGAGAGAAGAGGAGAGGCGAGGCGAGGCGAGGCGATGCGAGGAGACGCGCGGCGCTGCGGATTCAAAACGAGAACCCAACACTCCAGAGCGTTGGTAAATATGTTCTGTCTCTGTTCCACAACTTCCAACCGGTCGGTTCTTCATTCTGCCGGTCGTCCGGTACTGCCCGTGAGGCCTCCAAGATCGCCCGACAGCTAATAAAAAAGGCGCCAAGGCGGCCCAGCAGAGCCCGAATACAGCCCAACAGGCCCCAAGAAGGCCACAAAAACACTACGGCCCCAGGCCCCAAAACACCCCCCCCGCACTCGAAATCGGGACCCGATCGTTGAGAAGAAGCGCGAGAGGCAGCATGATGGCCCCAAAGACGTTCAAGAGGCCTCAAAAGGTCCCCAACACGCCACAAGAAGCCTTCGAGGGCCCCCCAATAACCCCATCAAGGAGGGGTCTCTGCCGAACGATGAGGACGGGTCTGCAGAAAATGAGGACGGGGAAGGGTTCGAAGAGAATCGCGTGATCGAGGCAGAAGAAAATGAAAGAGGAAGAAAGAGAGAAGGAGGTTCACAAAGAGAACGACAGCGCGCAACTGGAGGCAAGGACGTCGAATGCCGCTCCCTCTCTCCCTCTTTCCCTCTCTTTCCGCTCGTGCAAAACTTGAACGACCAAAATGCTTGGCGCGAAGCGCTAATGCGGTTATGTATGTATATATATATATATTCTCATACGCACCTCTCCGAGGGAGTAGAGCTCAGAGCTGATTAATTGAAGGCGGCGTCCGCGATTTTTCTGGCCGTTTCGCTAGGGACATCCTCGAAATTCTGAAAATCGGTGGCACCCCTCACGCAGATCGTGACGTCAGGGTCCAAAACCACATGGAGATTTCAACATTCGAACATCAAACCTTCAAAAACACATTGTAATTTCAATGATTTTGACCCCGATTCTCAGAGAATGGGGATTTCGCCTGAGACATCCTCCCAAAATCGAGCCCCGACGTACCTTCTGGTACCCCAGACCCCACCTCGGAGCCTCTTGGGAGCCTCCTGGAACCTCCTGGGACCTCCTGGGGCTTTCTGTACCTTCTGGTACCCCAGACCCCGCCTCGGAGCCTTCTGGGGGTCTCCTGGAACCTCCTGGGGCCTCCTGCGGCCTCCTGGAGCCTCTTGTGGCCTCCTGGAGCCTCCTGGGGTCTTCTGGGGCCTCCTGAGGCCGCCTGGGGCCTCCTGGGGCCTCCTGGGGCCTCAGAACTACATGCACACACAGAGACACAAATCACACCCAACACATCACACGCTAGAGAAACATAACACACACAACACCTACAACGCACAGAACACACGCACAACACAGAGCACACATCACACACACACACAACACTCACAATCCCGGGGCCTCCTGGAGCCTCTTCCGGTATCCAAGTCGGGCCTCCTGAGGTTTCCTGGGGGGGCCCGTGTACACACATCGCAAGGTGTGGCAACCCCACTTGCGCTCGAGTGCGACCTCGATCTTAGATTCTTCTGCGTTCACCTCCTGCCTCTTCCCCTTCTCTTAGGCACGCCCTGGCGGCGCCGCCCCAGCTTCCCCTTCTCCGATCCTGCAGTCATGGTGTCTTCCTGCTTCAAATGCCCTTTCAATTTTTTGGTGTACGAACCTGGGTACACACGTGCCACTTGTATACACACACACACATCCGTTACAGTGCCTGCACGGAGTGGGCAGTGGGCGTGTTCGAATGCTCCTGTGGTGACCTTGGAGTGTTCTTGGGCCGACCAGCCCCCTGGGTCAGTGCGCACCTGCTGAGCACCGCCCCCCTGAAATTGGTCCCCGGCCACCGCCTCCAACCAAGACAGCCAAGACGACAACAAACCGGCTCAAGATGACCCAAGGCAGCTCAAGAGCCCCTGAAGAGAGCCTCAAGACGGCTCAACATAGCCCAAGAGGGCCTCCAGACGGCTCAAGAGGCCCCAAAAGACGGCCCGAGAGAGCTCCAAGAGGCATTCCTTGAGAGCCCGAGGAGGGCACACCAATTGATGTCCCACAGGTTTAAAACAGGTGTTGAGGTTCTCGCCTTTTCGGATTTCCGACCACCCAAGACGCCAAAAAAGCCTTCAAGAGGCCTGCGAGATGGCTCCATGGCAGCCCAAGAGGCCCCCAAGAGGGCCCCAAGTCGGCCCAAGAGAACCCACGGATTGCCCAAGGGCCGCCCAAAGAGGGCCCCAAGACGGCCTCGAAGCGTCCCAAGAGAGCAGCACGGTCCAGAGAAACTCAAACACGCGAGAACGTCAGAATCGATCAAAAGCCGAAGGCAATCAATGGCTTCGACCTCCGCGGGCTCTCCTGTGGAGTGCCTCCTGGAGACCTCTTGGGCTGTTTGGGGGCCCTCTTGATCTGCCGTGAGGCCTTCCTGGATGCCCCATGGCCTCCAGGACGGCTTTCAATGCAGCCAAGAAGACGCCAAGATGACGCACCGTGGCCCAAGACGGCTCAAGAGGCTCCCGAAACGGCCACGAGACAGATCAAGAGGCCCCCAAGACGGCCCGCGAGGTCTCCAAGAGGCCCCCGTGGAGAGCCCGAGGGGGCCCAAACCATTGATTCCCAACAAATTTCAAACCAGATGCTGTAAGTCTCACCCGTTAGGGTTTCCGACCGCCCAAAGCGGTCCAAAAAGCCACCAAGAGGTCTCCAAGACAACTCCAAGACAGCCCGAGATGTCCCTAAGAGGGCCCCAAGTTGGCCCAAGGGGCTCCCAAGAGGGCCCCACGACGGCCGTGACCAGCCCAAACAGGGAACAAACGCTGCCTAGAGAGGCCCCCGAGGCGGCCTCCATGGGCGAAAGAAGGGCCAAGAGTCGCCTAAGGTGGCCCAAGAGGCCCCAAGAGGCTCCCAATGAGCTTTCAGGAAGCTCCCAGGAGGCCA
Organism: Prorocentrum cordatum; assembly: GCA_963575745.1. Taxonomy (NCBI): domain Eukaryota; class Dinophyceae; order Prorocentrales; family Prorocentraceae; genus Prorocentrum; species Prorocentrum cordatum. The sequence continues at coordinate 77,704 of CAUYUJ010014822.1, read as the reverse complement.
CTGGGAGCCCAAAACAGCTCAAGAGCCTCTCAAGAGAGCATCAAGACGGCTCACCATAGCCCAAGAGGGCCCCAGGACGGCTCATGCGGCCCCCAGGGCGGTCTGAGAGAGCTCTAATAGGCCTTCCAAGAGAGCCCGAGAGGAGGGCAACACCATTGAGCTCCCATAGGTTTCGAACAGATGCTGTGTTTCTCACCTGTTCGGGTTCCTGACCACCCGGACGGCCCAAGAGGCCTCTAAGATGTCTCCGAGATAATCCATGGCAGCCCAAAAGGCCCCCAAGAGGGCCCCAAGTCGGCCCAAAAGAACCCACAGATTGCCCAACTGGCGCCCAAAGAGGGCCCCAAGACGGCCTTGAAGCGCCTCAAGAGAGCAACAAGACTGTCCGGAGAATCTTCTTGGGCTGTCTTGGGCGGTCGGAAACCCAAACATGCCAGGACCTCAACATCCTCCGGCAACCTGAAGAGCATCAATGGTGTCGGCGTCCGCGGGCTCTCCTGGAAGGCCTCCTGGAAACCTCTTGGGCAGTTTGGGGGCCATCTTGATCTGTCGTGAGGCCTCCTTGGGAGCCCCGTGGCCTCCGGGGCGGCGATGCTCCCAAGACAGCCCCAAGACAGATCACGAGGCACTCGCGACGGCCTCTTGGCAAGAGGCCCTCCTGGAGAGACCGAGGAGGCCCACACCACTGATTCCCCTCAGGTTCTCATCAGAGTTTGGAGTTCTCGCCTGCTCGGGTGTCCGACCGCCCAAGGCACGGCCCAAGAAGCCTCCAAGAGGCCACCAAGACAACCCCAAGGCAGCCCAAGCAGCTCCCATCAGGGCCACAGGACGGCCGTGAGCCGCCCCCAAGAAAGCACCAACGGGGCCGAGAGAGGCCCCGCGGCGGCCTCAGGGGGGCCTCTTGGGGGCCTCTCTGGGCCTCTTAGGGGGCCTCTGTGGGCCTCTTGGCCCGTCTGACGCCTATGGAGACCCCCCAAAGAGACCCCCAGGAAGGTTTCTGATAGCTCCCAGGAGGCCCCCAGGAAGCCCCAAGAAGGCCCCAAAAAGCCTTCCTCTCCTCATCCTCATGTTCTCCCTCTTCTCCTCCTCCTCCTCCTCCACCTCCTCCTCCTCCTCCTGCTCCTCTTCCCCTCCTCCTCCTCCTCTTCCTCCTCCTCCTCCTCCTCCTCCTCCTCCTCCTCCTCTCCCTCCTCCTCCTCCTCCATCCTACCACGCGGACGAAGACGAGGTCGGGATCACGAGCCGCCCTACGGCAGACTGATCGTCAGATTTGCGCTGTTCCTACACTCAGCCTCCTTCCTGCTGCGCTGTTGCACAAGCGCGATAGCGGGGCTGGCCGCAGGCAGACGGATATGTGTATATACGTATATATATACATATATATGTGTATATACATAACTACCTTTATATATGTAGTAATTGGTTGATGGATGGATGGATGGATGGATGGATCGACATGCAAATATACTTTGACATGTATATATATGCATGTGTACATGCACACACGGACATACTCTGACATATGCAACTATACCGCTATGTGCAACCATACGCATGGCTATACATGTGTAGCCATATCCATCTACTCAAGTATGCAAACATATATATATATGTATATATATTCATATACGTAAACATGTGTTAGTACATTCATGTATATATCGGTTGACATACACACATCTAAATATATGTGATATACACATATGCACGCGCACATGCAGATTCGTGTTTGTGCGAGGAAGCGCATGTAGCGGGCTGCTGGCTTCAGGGACGAATCAATGGCGATGTGGTGGATGCGTATTTTTTTTATAACACACCTCGGACACGGTGCCCACGGCGGGCCTCCTCACAGTGGTACTCGAGACCCGCGGCCCCCGCAATGCAGACGCTCTGCTCTGACCGGCACGTGGAGAGGGTCTGTACCCGTGCCTCTGTACACCGCTTGCGCGACGCAGCGGGTCGGACCCGCGGTGCCGCGCGCTCCCGAGCTGGGCCGCGCCGTGGACGCCTCCCGCGCCCGCGCGGCCGCACGGAGGGCCTGAGCTCCACCTGAGGAACCCAGGACCCCCCGACCGAGAGGACCCTGGCCTTCAATCTCTCTCTCGCTCTCCCTCGCTCTTCCTCCTTTTCTCTACACCAACTTCCTGCCGCGACGACGTCGGCTCTGGCACCCAACACCGCGTGACCGGTGAACCGTTAACGAACCCTGCTCGTCGAAGCCCCACAGCGACTGCCGACCCCACCCCTTCGCATTCCTCCCACGCCGTGGGCTGATTTCTGCGCACCCGGGGGGGGGGCCGGAACCGTGCGCCCACGCAGAGGGCGCTCCACCTCCGCGCCCGCGTCGCCCTCGCGCCGAGGCGAGCCTTCGAGCCTGCCGCCCAGTTGCCCTGCTCGGGCGTTGACAGCACTGGGTTTAGTGGAACCTGGCTCAATGATGTCTACTGGGGGACGCCCCCTCCGCCCCGTTCCACGAACCGGAACTACCGTCACCCGAAAGAACACCAGCTACGGCAGACCTGGCTTGGTGACTCTGGTCAATTCAATGGCTCGGGGGCCCTGCCGCTGACCGGGTCCCCTTACCTGGGGTTCTGGCTGTACCCGACCTGCCGCCCCTCCTCGATGGGCGCCATGAAGAACAGGAACGAGTCCGCCGCCCAGCGGGCCGTCCGCGTGCGGGCACCCCCAACGGTAGAGGCCTGCAAGACTGAGTCCGAGCAGCTCGGGCCGGAGGCTCGCGCCGCATCGCCAAGGCATCGGCGATGCAGCGGCGATGCATCGGGGACGTCGGCGATGCATCTGCGACGTCGACGTGAAGCAAATCGGGCTCCACATCGAGCCGCATCGCCGATGCATCCACGATGCATCGGCGAAGCGGCGCGATCCTGCGACCCCATAGTGCGCCGACCCCATCTATAGGAGGCCCAGAAACGAAGACTCCAGGGGGACCGGCTGCACGCAGGAGTGACCCTGGGTAGACGTGACCTTCGGTTCGGGGCTCCTGTGGGGCCGCGGGGGGGTCCAAACACGAGCGCGCAATTGGCTGTTCTCGCACCGCGCTCGGCGATCGGGGGACCCCTGTGGGCCCGCACCAGAGGTCCCTCCGGCGAAGGGCCACTCTTGCGAGTAGCCGAGGGGAGCAGGAGCAGGGGCTCGAGGACGCCATGGGGCAGGCCCTCCGGGGCCCCGCCGAGTCGTGCGAAGACTGCGACAGGAGGTCCTTGCTGCCATGCTCGGCCTTCGGGGGCCCTCGCCGGGCCCCGGGACCGTCAAGCAGCGACCCGGGAGACGCAGCGAGGCCTGGGAAAAAAGGGGGGTCCAGGCCTCGGGGGAGCCGTGCTGTATGGCGACGAGATCTATGCATATCCACTGCTCCTGGCCAGGCCCATCCTGGGCCCAGGAGCTGTGTATATGCCTCCCTGGCCAGGCCAGGAGGGCGTATACACCGCTCCTGGGCCCAGGATTGGCCTGGCCAGGAGCAGTGGATATGCATAGATCTCGTCGCCCTATGCTGAGAAGAGATCACGAAGACGGATGGCGCGTCGCTCCGCTCCGCGTGGCGGGAGTCTGGCAACAAAGCTCGGGGCGATGCCGCTCGGGGGCCGGGAGGTGCTTGGCGTGCTGCGCCGAAGCGCTGTGGGCCAGAAATGGCGGCGCAACGTGCAAGGCAACCGCTCCTGGCTGCAGGAGCCATCGCGGAGGTGAGCGGGGAAGGGGAAATAAGGAGGAGGAGGAGGAGGAGGAGGAGGAGGAGGAGGAGGAGGAGGAGGAGGATGAGGCGGAGGAGTAGGAGGAGAGGGAGGAGGAGGGGGAGTAGGTGAGGGAGACGGGTGGAGGATTTTGGGTCAGGGGCTGGGGATTCGGGTTGGGGGGTCGGATTCGGGTGTTGGGGCCAGTGTGTCAGAGCCCCTCCTGCTAGGGGTACAGTCGAAATGCAGCCACGATAATGCGGGTTCAGAGCACCAGCCCCTTCGCCAAAGACCCGATGCCCAGTGGAGACGCCACCCACGAGCATTCCAGGGTGAATCACCCAAGCATGAAGAACACAAGGGTACTCCTCCAAAAGCGGACCACGATGGACGGCGTACGAGGGGTCCAGGACTTGTGCTCGAACGGATGCTTGGCCCTGCGACGCCAGTCTCACACCTGCACCTGCGCGGGCTCTAGACAAACCCGTGCTGGGCCCATGGACATCGGTGCGCGGTGCACGCACACGTCCCACCCTCCGAGCGGAGAGGGACGGCGGTAGGTAGACAAGCGAGGGGGGAGGGATGGTCAGGATGCGAAGGAGGTCAGCGATGGTGATGACCAGATGAGGAAGAGACGAGGCTGGAGGGCGGGAGGGGGGTAGGAAGGGAGGTGCTTGGAACAGAAGGAGGGACGGAGGAACTGGGAGGGAGAGGGGATGAGGTGCCAGGGACAGGGGAGGATTGATGAGGGACGGGGTGGGAAGCAGGGAGAAAGGAGGGATGTTGAGGACATGACTTCGCTTCCCCTCCTCCTGCTCCTGGGCATGCTCCTCCTCTCCCCTCCGTCACGAACCTTCCTATTTCTCCTGTTCATTCCTTTCCCGTCGTCCTCATTTTGTCCTCCTCCTCTTCCTCCTGGCCTCCATATCCCTCATCTGTCCTCACCGCTCGATAATCGATCGTGCTCCTGCGTCCTCCCTGCCCCGGATCATCTCGACCATCTCGTCCTGGCGCCCCCACCCCGTCCTCTTCCCCCCCCCCTCTCTCTCTATCTCTCTGTATCTCTATTTCTTTATGTCTTTCTCTCTCTTTCTCTCTCTCTCTCTCTCTCTCTCTTTTCTCTCTCTCTCTCTCTCTCTGCTCTGGGAGAGCGAAGAAGCAAAACAAGACAAGACAACCGCAACGGGCCGTGCTTATGCTACCGAGAGACTCGGCGATCGAAAAAGCTTCGCGCGCTGCTGCTGCAGCTGGGGACCTGATCGCAGACGCAGGCGGCCTGTCGGGCCCCGCGTTTTGGCGCGCACCCCTGGGGGGGGCGCTGGGAGGGGACCAGAAAGAATGGTTACCCGCATCTTCTCGGACGAGCCTGATGGGATGGATGGCGCACGAGGTCGGAGGATGGGACTCAGGAGGAAGAGGAGGGGTCATGATCATTACGGGGTGAGGAGGAAGGAGGGCAGATGAAGCCGGGAGGAAGATGGAGGAGAGAAAAGGATGTAGGAGGACGAAGGTGGAGGTGGAAGAATGAATGAGTCAGTGAGTGAGACCAGTCGTGAAGCTAAGAGAATGAAGCATTGAACCCTACGATATATATATATAGAGAGAGAGAGAGAGAAAACATATATATATATATACATACACATATATAGCTCATAAATTTCGACCATTTGACCGAAAGGACTGCGAACTCGGCTCGATGTGAGATCGTGACCTTGTGACGTATGGCTAGCACCACTCCCATACGTTCGGGAACACCAGCACCAAATCTTGCGCAGCGTATGGAGACGCAGCTGCTTTGGTCTGCGATGGAGGACGACTGAAGATTGCGGACGAAA
>CAUYUJ010014822.1:64680-67180 GCA_963575745.1 Prorocentrum cordatum | reverse complement strand
ATCACCCCACTCCCGTCAGGCGATGCCGCGGGCCCCGGGCCGCGGCCGCCGCCGCTGGGGCCGCTGCGGCCGCCGCCTGAGGAGCCCGTCTAGGGCCGCCCCCTCACCCTCACCTCACCCCCTACTTCAGGAGATGCTTCACAGTGTGCTTGGCTGGGCCATCCTCCGGGCCAGCGGGGGCGGCGGCCGGCGCGGGGGCCTCCTCGTCCTCCGGCAGGGTGTTGAGGGCCGCCGCGCCCCCTAAGAGAGCAATCATATCCTCGGAAAGCTTGTTCAACTGACGGGCCTGGCTTTTCTTCTCCGTGGGCAGGGTCTCATCGGGGAAGGCCGGCCTGGTCAGCTTCGTCCCGCCCTCGACGGCGAACGCTTCGGGCTTCGCGAGCTCGACGCCCCTGAGGGCGTAGTGGACGATCGGGATCTTGGGCGGGCACCCGTCGAACCTCAAACACTCCGGAACTTCGTATTCGATGACGTCGCTCTCGATATCGGTCGTGGGCTCGGACGGCTCCTTGCTCACGCTGACGGCCCACGCCGGCACGAAGCGCTGGCCGAGGGGATCGGTCATCCCGTGGCCGCTCAGGAAGAGAGGGATAAGGAACTCGTACTCAGACGATATGCCGTCGTCCTCCACCAGCTCCATCAGCTGCGGCAGCTGCTGCGGCCCACTGTCGGCCGGGCTCTCCTCGACGTTCACCGCCGCGGCAGCCTGCGCGGCCGCGGGGAGGAGAGGAGGAGGGTCGGAGGAGGACGAGGAGGAGGAGGAGGAGGACTCGGAGGAGGAGGAGGAGGGAGGAGAGGAGGGGGAGATGGAGGAGGAGGAGACGGCGACGGAGGAGGAAGAGGAGGAGACGACGAGGAAGAGGAGGAGACGAGGAGGAGACGAGGAGGAGGAGGAGACTGCAGGCTCAGGAGTAGACGCGGAGGAGCCTCGGAAGGACGAGGTCAGAGACGGTCAGAAGATGAGCAAGAGAACGAGGAGGAAGGAGGACCTCGAGGGAGGAGGAGGAGGAGGGGAGGAGGAGGAGGAGGAGGAGGTGGAAGAGGGGGAGGTGGAGGAGGAGGGGTCGAGGAGGCGTCGAGGCTGAGGCGGCCGCGCCCTAGAAACCGAAGGCCGAGGGTGGGAAGGAGGAGGAGTCCCTGAGGAGGAGGAGGAAAAGAAGCGGGGAATCGGAGCGCGCGGCCTCGTCGGCCACCTCGCCACCGCACGTCTGGAGCGGCACCATCTCCTTCTTCTGCTCGGGGGCCTGCTTCGCGCGCACGTGCACGGCGATGGCCCCGATCTGGGTGCACAGCGGCGTCCTGGACAAAGTGACCTTCCCGTTGAAAGGGACCGCCACGGACGTGTTCTGGGTCGGGGGGAGGCTGCTCGCGATCAGGTCCTGACTCTCCTCCTTCTTGGGCTTGCCGGACTTGTGGGCCGCAGCATTCACCATCATGCGGCTGGTCACATCCTCGTATTTCGCGACGGTCATCTCGTTTTGCTGCGAGATCATCCATTCGAGGTAGCCGCAGAGACGATGGGACCAGTCCAAGCAGAACTTGCTGCCAGACGGACGCACCTCGATCGGGAACCTCGCCTCGTCGACGAACTGCCTCTTGTGCTCGGCCACGGGGTCGCCCTCGATTGGGGCCCAAGTTTTCGGCACCTCGCTGGAGAAAGCCAGCTTGGAGTTGTCCCTGAAGCTCAGCAAGCCCCAAAGGTTCCTCCACCGCCGCTGCGAGACACTGACCTCTTTCGAGGAGCAGGAGCAGGAAGCAGAGACGGCGGAGGCGGAGGGGGCCCAGGAGGGAGGAGGGGAGGAGGAGGGGGAGAAGGTGGGGGAGGAGGGGGAGGCGGAGGAGGAGAGGAGGAAGGCAGAGGAGGAGGGGGAGTCGGACCGGAGTCGGAGTCGGAATCGGAGTCGGAGTCGGAGTCGGAGGAGGGCGGAGGAGGAGGAGGAGGTGGAGGGGCCCGAGGGGCCCAGAGGAGGCGGGCAGAGGCGGCAAAGGAGGAGGAGGGGAGTGAGGAGGAGGAGGAGGCGGAGGAGGAGGAGGAGGAGGAGGAGGAGGAGGAGGAGGTGAAGGCGGGGCAGGAGGAGGACGGAGGACGAGGGGAAGGAGGTGGAGGAGGAGTAGGAGGCCCGAGCTCAGGCTCTACAGGCCTCTGGCAGCCTGGCAGCTTCGAAGCAGCTTCTGGGCCCCGGCGCAACGCAACGCCAAACCCCGGCCAGCCCCCCCCCCCCGGCCGAGGGCCCGATCGGCCTGAGGGTGCAACTCCCCGGGGAGGGGCCAGCCAGACTGGTAGACCTTGGCGAGGCCGGGGCCGGGTGAAGAGGAGTAGGAGGGAGGAGGAGGGGGAAGAGGAGGAAGAGGAGGGGGAAGAGGAGGAGGAGGAGGAGGAAGAAGAGGAGGAGGAGGATGAGGAGGGAGGAGGGAGGACCTCCAGAGTCCTGAGCCTCAGGAGGAGGAATACAGCGGAGGACGAAAGGACGAACGAGGAGAGGAGGAGGAGGAGAGGAGG